>JARHVA010004347.1:0-110000 GCA_037957365.1 Torreya grandis | reverse complement strand
TTATGATAGAATTCAACATTCTTTTAAACCTTATTTTCCATCCAACACTAAGAAAATGAATTTTAAAATGTTGTGTAAAGAGGAGTCGATAACCTAACCAAGGTTTAAAATAATGAAAGTGGGTCTCAAATAAACATTTACAATTTTTCAACAACCTATAAAATACACCTTAGGTATGTGTAGATGACATTTTTTTGACTCTGTAACACCTTAATGTTGTACACTTGGAAAACTTAGACTTCAGTTGTTTCTCTTAGTTGTAAATTATTCTTACTTTCACAAGCCTTGGATTTTCTCTATCTTGTGCCATTTGCCCTATATCTTAGTCAGACTAGTCTTATATTAATGAAATAGATATTCTATCTTGCATAAAATACTTAAAATGTACTTTTATTACACCTCTATAAATTTTGATCATGTACCTATTTTCCTACTCTCTAGACACTAATTTCCAACATAGACTTAGTATAAACATTACTATCCTAACCCAATGTAAGTGTTAAATGCCTTAAATTCATCCAATTTACAAATTAAACATATCTTAATGCTCAGCCTAATTGATTTAATATGAGTTATTACTCCAAAGGTATTGAAATAAATACAATATCAACCCTCATTCATTCCCCACCTAGAAAAAACTAAAGATACCAAGGCACTTATCAAAAATCACTTTATCAAGCATTAAATTGATCAAATCCTCCTTATTTCCATACCATTAATAGATACAACACTTATATAAGTCTAAATTACTAAATGAGTATCCCAAGAGCCTGCTTTTTCAAGTTACAAGCTAGGCCATTCTTGTACTTACTTTGCACACATTGTATAATTCACACACAATCCAACACATAGCATAGAAATGCATTACTCTGAGTCCCTGTTTATTGTAATGGCTATGTAGGTAGCATCATTTGATAGTAGGGTCATTGGGATTATCTTGACACTATATGTCCACTAACCCATTTTTCTCCAAGATCACATTGAAGTTAGAAAGCTACTAGTAATGGTGAAGAAACATTCCAACCCATGATTCATAAGTGATAACTCCAAGAACACCACACATGAAGCTATATAAAATTGATTTCAAACCAAAGTGAATCAAGTGTTATTCAAAAATATGATATGTTATTATAAAGGAAAGATCTTGCATAAATAGGCAAGGTAAAACATAGAACTAGCCTGATTGGCCAATGTGGGATAAATCCTCAAATAGGAAAAACTCATTAAATGATGAAATAACTAGTTAATACACTAAAAAAACATGAGAAATGCATGAAATACATACTCTAACACCCCCGAAGTGAATCTAGGGGCTAGCAAAAGATAAAAAAACAAATAGTGGTGATCCAAAACTCGAAAATATTTGGTTGAAAGATAGTTCAAAAATAAGAACAACACAATTCAAATAATGTTATCTCTAAAAAGAGATGTTATATTGATCAAAATTGTAGACCCAAACATATGCCTATCTCTAAGAAAAGATGTCTAATTTCCCTTTTAGGTTACATCTTCATTTATACATGTTTTGAAGGTGTGAGGAGGATGTGGAAGGTCACCAATATTGAGAGAGATTAAGTGGTTTGACTTCCATAATTTATAACAATATATAATTCAAGGAATTACTACTTTTAAACTACACTACTAAAATTGCAATTTGGGTCACTTCCTTTGGGTTTTATAGGGTCAAAACTCATTGATAAAATCTCCATACCATCTCACAATGTTCCCCTCATTATTATCTTTCCAATGGTTCAAATGGTGAGTCAATTGGAGCTATGGTACAAAAGTTATGGCTCTCAGAAGTTCCCCATCAATTGGGGTGGACCCATCACCCGAATTGTCATCTGAATTGTTACCTGGATCAAGTGGCATATCCATAGTATGAGTCATAAAAACTAGGCTTGATAAGGTACTCATGTATAATATGTATCCATGAACTGAAGAAGGAAGATGTCCTTGCAAACACCCCCCAAGGACAACTTATGAAACCTCAAGAATTCCATGAAACTTAAGGTGATGCAAAATGATTCATGAAGATGTTTCTAACCTGCTACTGAATTAGAATGCATTCCAAGATAATAAATCCATCTTGAATATTCTAAAAAATGAAGTACATATGTAACTCAATATGATTGGTATACTGATTCTCATTTAGGTTGAAATATATATGAATTACACTTTAGTTGTCATACCAAAATATATTTGGTAAATCCTACATGAATCCAAACTCTATCAATAATTGATAAGTCTAAATAACCTATTGACTTGCTATAACAACTACCCTATACTCATCCTCTATAGATGAACGTGTAATAGCTTGCTACTTCTTACACAACTAAGAAATAGGTGAAGAACTAAGACAAAAGATGTATTTAAAAGTGGAACACCTATCATCAAGAGATACTACCCAATCTAAGTCACTATATCTAACAAACTGAGTAAAACCCCTAGTGTAGTGCAATCCAAAATGATTAGTGCCTAGTAGATATTGTAAAATACTCTTGGCAGCTTGCCAATGACTATCATGAGGGTCGTGTGAAAACCTAGATACAAGACCAACTACAAATGAAATGTCAGGGTGAGTATGCATCAAATACATAAAACTCCCAACCATCTACCTGTATAATGTAAGATCACAAAGTGGAGTAGTGCAAGAGGAAGTGATATTCACTCTAGACTAAAAATAAGGACTTGGATTGAAATCAACCATGTCAAAATGCTAAACAATATCAATGGTATACTTTTGTTGACTCAAATAAATCCCTATACCTAAATTTGAAATTTCTAAACCAAGGAATAAATGTAAAAGACCAAGATATATCATGTCAAACTATGCTAAAAATGCCTAAATAATTGTCTAAATATGAGATGAGGAGTTACTTATGAGAAGTAGATCATCAACATACAAGACTAGGATAATAATTTCCTCCCTAATACATTGAATATACAATGTGGGATTAGAGTGACAACAAACAAATCTAGTGGAGAGAAGAAATGAATCCATCCTATCATACCAAGCCTAAGGGGCATGTTTGAGGCCATAATTAGACATCTTAAGTTAATAAAAAAGAGAATAATCATGAACAAACCCAACATGATTATATATATATATATATATATATATATATATATATATATATATCTGTGTGTGTGTGTGTGTGTGTGTGTGTGTGTGTGTGTGTATATATATATATGTATATATATATATATGTATATATATATATGTATATATATATATATATGTATGTATATATATATATGTATATATATGTATATATGTATATATATACATATATATATATATATATATATATATACATACATATATATATATATATATACATATATATATATATACATATATATATATATATATATACATATATATATATATATATATATATATTTCTTCATGCAAGTTTCCATGTGATAAAACACTCTTAATGTCTATTTGATATATTTTCCATCCTTATGATGCAACAAGATAAAGTATAAGGTGAATAGAATCTATTAGCTAGATATTTTGTAGGCTATCAAAAGTATCTAGTTAGTCATGAGATTAAATATCCTTCATTTAATGGTGAATCTCCTATATGCTTATGTCTATTTACTTCTATTTATTCATAAATTTTAGTTATTCATAGATTATAAAAATTATTTGCAAGTTTTCTTATTTTGGGTGTATTACTTTAATCACAAAGTTCATCAACCATAACAAAATGATTTTTTAGCAAGTATCTATTTCTAACAATGTGTAAAGAAATTTTAGTAAATAGAGAATGAAAAGACTAGAATATGTGAGAAGAAATAAGTAGTACTTCACAATAACTAGTTTTATATAGCTTATTAAATCCGTACTAGTAAATAATCATTCAAGAGATGATAATCCTTTTAGAAAATGGTTAATAAAGACTAAAATTCATATTCATATTTAAATATAACATAAAGCTTACCATTTTAATCTTCACAAATCCACCAAATGATCTCCTTAGAAGTAAAGTTCCACAAAAATCAACTTCCTTCTTATTCAATTTAAACTAATTTTGTACAAAAGAAAAACTCAAAAATCTAAACACAAAGTTTTAGATTACTTAAACTCTCTTGCTTTAGTTATAATTACTTTCCAAAAATTACCATACCCAAGCACACAGGGCTACACTTATATTTATACAATTTTAGATGACAAAATCAAATAGGAGACAACTCCTTCAATTCCCATGTGTTGCATTAAAAACTCAAAACCATTGAGAGGTGTATTCTTTAAATTTCTCATATGTGGCATGCAATGATTGGTGACATCTAACACTTCTTAGTTTCCTTATTTAAATAAAATATAATATCTTTTACATGTGTAAATCTATCTTAAATAATTTGGCTTTACAAAATGACTTCAAGTAATGGAATTTAGTCAAGTTACTTGAGTTTTACATTTTACAACTTACTTTTACAATTAATTACTTAAATACATTACAATATTCAAAAAAATATATAAGAAGTAGAAGAAATATTGAAATAATTCTAGTTTGTGAACTTTGTTTCTGCAATTCTCTTTGTATTTGATGTGTTGAGATATCATGAATTAGATAGATACATCATCTATTTTAGCAATTAATTGCCTTTCTATTTTGTATCTCAGCAGATGCCTTTCCAACTTCTTATAATAACCTTTCACCTTATTGATTTTAATTTTTATAAAACTCTAAGAAACTCATTGAAAGTAACAAGGTATCATAATCCTAGGAAGGTCTAAGTATTCTTCAAGTCTTTAGGGTTAAAGACTCAAGGTATGCAATGGTTCTTCAAAACTCTAGGTAAGTAATGTCACTTTGAAACTCTAGGTAAGCAATGTTATTTCAAAAATCTCGGTAAGTAAAGATGATTTGAAATTCTAGGTAAGTAATCTTACTTCCAAAATTGTGGGTAAGTAATGATACTTCAGAACTCTTGTTAAGTAATGCTACTCAGAACTCTAGTTAAGTAATGTTGTTTTGGAACTCTAGATCTACTTTACATAGCTTTTGATGAGAACTAAAAGTAAAGTTATTTCATAATTCTAGTCTAAAATGGGTTTTGTAACTTAGGTTTGTGATGACTACTTACTTCTCACTTTGATAAGTAGCTTGGAAAACCTGAGTTGTCCTAGAAGTGAGCCTAAACACTTAGCTTTTTTGAATTTTTGGATAGATGGGCAAATGGGCTTTATGAGAAAGACCCAAGAATTTTTTTTAAACCTTATGGAGTAATTTAAAGAAAATAGAAATGAAATAAACTATAGTGAAGACTACAAGAATCTAAATATTATTTAGGGGAGTGAGTTTTGACAAAGACAACTAACTCACATAAGGGAAAAGACAAAAATTTTAAATGGGGTAACCCAAAAATTCTAAGTGTGAAATTTTGGGGACAACATAATCCATCTTTGAAATGAGTGAAAAAGTCTCAAATTATTCAATACCTTCAACCTATGATAATACCTTTACAACAAGATGTGTTTTATACTTATCAAAGGACCCATTCATTGCATACTTGGTGCGATAACTCCACTTGCACCTAACCAACTCTCTTCCCTTAGGAAGAGTGACCAAATCCCAAGTGTGATTATTCATAAATGAAGAATACTCATATGTCATCACATCATCCCACTTATGTATCCCATTAGCCTATGAAAAATAATGTAGATCACCAAAGAATTCCTAACAAAAACTTCCATTACCCATAGAATGTGCATGATGATGTCAAGTAGGTGGAAGATCTTGTATGAAAGGTGTCATATCAAAAATTGTAGTACATTCCTTCCTAGGCATAGTGGTAGCATCAATATGAATAGGATCATCATCCTGTATAACCTCTTTAGAAATATCTTAAACTAGTTCCTCAAAGAATGAATCCTCAAGAGGAGGTGAATCATTGAAAGAAAAATAAGAAGGCATGAAAGAAGATGAAGTGTCATGAGATGTAAAGTGCCCATAAAATTTTATATATGTTTGAAAATGAACATCATGAGTATCAAAATATAAAATATGATAAATTCTTATGTCCTTTCAATACCCTAAACAAATCAAAGGTTTACTTTTCTTATCTAATGCTTTCCTTCATCAATACAAACACCCAAGTAAAGCTCCCAAAGAATTGAAAAAATGAGACATAAGGCTTGGTTCTAGGCTAAGCCTCATTTGGATTTATATGCTAAAATACTTGATGTGGTTTGTGGTTTTGAATGTAGTTCATGCAATTAACTATCTATGCCCAATATATAGGAGGTAAATCCCATGAATGCATCATGCAGTTAGCCATCTCCTTTAGAGTTAAGTTATTTCATTATACTAATCCACTCTATTATGGAATATGTGTAATAGAATTCTATTGAACAATACCATGGGCTACTAAAAATTTAGAGAACTATTAATTTAAGTACTCCCCCAATTATCTGTATGAAGCTTCTTGATGAAACTTGAAGACTATTTTTCAACCAAAGCCTTAAATAATTTGAAGTGAGCAAAGACATCACTTTTATGATTGAGGAAATAAATCCAAGTATGACTCAAGAAATTATTGATTAAACTAAGTGAAAACTTATCTTTTTTGAAATAATGAGTAGGAAATACCATCAAATCATTGTGGACAAGCTCAAGTGATGAATAATCTCTCATGTATATGCCCTTAGGAAATGGATCCTAATTTTGTTTCTTAAATGCATAACCAGGGAAAAATCCATCAAGATATGAAACTATAGGAAGACCCTCTATCATATTATGAGTATTCAATTCCTCTAAATATGTGTAGTTTAGGTGTCTAAATCTCTCATGCAAAAACCAATTCTCATAATATGCATGAAAAACAAAACACATCCCTAAAGGAGGAGTATCATCAAAACCCTCAAAATAGTAGAGTTGAGAACTATGATCAATACCATCCTATGTAATAATTATGTATGGCTCTAATAAATCTATAACTTCATCACTTTATGCTATGAAAGTCACTATCTTGCCCTGACTAGAATGACAAATCTGATAAACTAAAAGTAGATTAGTGGTGATGTCTAGAACATATAATACATCAATGATGTGACCACCATCTATATTTATGTCACCCTTCCCCTTAACATAAATTTAAGAATAATCTCCAACCTTAATTTTGGAAGTATAATTAAGACTAAGAGATATAAAGGACTCTTTGGAAGAATTTATATGGTATGAAGCACCAAAATCTAAAACCCCCAACTATCTTAAATAGGTAACTATGATATCTTGACAAAAATAAGTGATTTCTCTTGCTCATGATATGGAGAAGGACTAGAGATATAAATATTTTTTTTCCTAATGGCATCCTCTAAGGCTTTCATTTTCATAAAACACTTATACTATTTATGACCAACCCCCCCCCCCCCCCCCCCCAAAATAAGAGCAAAATAGGTTAGACTTATTGTTGGATTTGGAAGATAATTTGGGTTTAGATGTGTTATTGTTGGGCTTAGGTGAATTTTAAGATGGAGGATTTTTCTTATTATTACTCTTAGTTTTTTCCTTAGTCTTAGGATGTGATGAAACTAATGATTTTTGAGAGGTGGAAGACTCAAGGTGAGACAATTTAGTTTCATCCCTAGTATCTTATAAAATAACTCTAGATATGGCATTTTGAATGTGGTGCCTAAGGAATCCATACTAGATAAAAAGGTAGAAGAAAATATTTATAATGGGCCACTCAAATTAGACAAAATGAAGTACACACACTCTTCATACTTTTTATCTTGTACACTCCCCTTTAGGTATGCCAACAAATTTTTAACTTAGTGACATAGTCTACAATGGAGGCAAAGTCATTCAGATTTAGTGAAGTAAGCTTCAATTCAATCTGCATGGCTCTCAATTGATCTACTTTCCCAAAAAAAACCTTTAACTTAGTCCACATTTTTAATGAAGAATCATACCTGGGTAAAAATGAAACAAGAAATTGTCATTCACATAACCCCCAATCAAACCCATACACTCTTTAAACTTACATTGGTGCTGATTTTTTTCAAATTCACATATAAATTATGGTTGAGTTTTATTCATTAGGGACCATAATCCTTTTTACTTTATGATTATTTCCATTTTATATCTTTATGTATGGTAATTATGTGTATTCAAAGGCTCACAATGGTCAATATCATAAGTAGAATCCATGTTAATGAATCAACGAAGAGCAAAAAGAATGTAAAAGGGTGCACAAAATCATCACTAAGGTAACCCCACAAAATATTGTATTAAGGACTCCAATTTGGCACTTTATAAAAGTAGTGAATTTTTACAAATTAATGACACCCATGGATATATAACTAAAAATCATGCACTTTAAAAAAAATTGAGCTCAAATCCAAGTTATGCTTCAAAAGTTACATGTTTTAAGATTTCCTATAAAAATAGGTCAAAACATTAAAGTAGACATTATAGACTAAATTTATGATAAAATAAAAAGATAACATAGTTATCCAACGACTCCTTAGAACCATAATTGAACCAAGGACTCATAAATGCTAAAAAATTTAAAAAAGATCCTCTTGGTTACCATTATGCTTGTGAAAGTGGATTATGCTTCCTCTTGAGGAAAATTTAGCTTATAAAAGTAAAAAAATGAATTATGACATTGTTTTAAGAGCAGAAAGATGGATTTACTATTAATTTTGGCTCATATCCCTCTAGGAAGATCCCACCATATATCCATGCCCCTCCAAAACCAAAAGTTAGATCGAACGATACTACATATCTAGTGTTTTAAATGCAAAAATAAAAGCAAAGATCACTAAAAAAAGGGCATAAGCCTACAAAAAGCTTTTAGATCTCAGTCCTCAAAAGATCAAACTTGAACATTCAGTGTAATAGTGAATCTTAGTAGATCTCAGTCCTCAATAGAGATAAAAACTTCAACCTCTTGATTCAACATTTTAGCTTATTTCTTCCAATGCCTACCAACTAGTCAAATCTTAAAAAAGAAAGCACAAAATTAAAAAAAAGATGCCAATTTCCTACTGGTCAAAGATCTAAGTTGAAATAGAAATAAAATGCCTAGATTTTCTTTCCAACATCAAACTAAAAAAATTGTAATGCAACATCCATATTTCAACACCACATTTAGTGCTCAATGCCTTAGTCAGTGATTTTGATCTCCATGCTAGATCTCTAAAAAAAATAAAATAAACAAAAACAAAAAATGCCTATCTCTTACGCAAATCTAATGCCTCTTATTTTCAAACAACAACAAATCAAGATGCCTTGGATAGATTAGCAGATCTAAAAAAAAGCAATGCCTTACTTGTTTTATATGATGCTTAAACTCAGGAAAATGGTGCTTAGTTCAAGATTTCTAATACCTAGATTTGTAAGGATGATGCCAAGAATGGAAAAAAACAATGCCAAGCTACTTATAAAGAAAATAATGTAGATATTTAAATTATACTGCCTCTTTACCAACTCAATGCTTATGGTAGAGAATGCCGAGATTTCTACCATTTTCACTACCTCTTCAAATGGAATACCAAATTTTAGAAATAACAAAAGCTTTAAAATAAAATAAAATAATCAAAAAGTCTTTAAAGAATGGTGCCACAAGTAGATCTTTATGCACACCTCTCTCCTTCACTTCCTCTCCATGATAAGGGAAGAAGCAGTGACAAGGGAAATACATGCCAAGGGAAGAATTAATAGAAAGGGAAATACATGAAAAAATTCTAGAGGAACAATAATGCATATGGGAATAACATCTCAAAGTTTTGGTACCATGTTAGGAATAGTGAACAAGCATTCCAACCCAAGATTCAGAAGTGATAACTCCAAGAACATCACATAAAGCTACATATAATTGATTTCAAAGTAAAGTGAATCATGTGTTATTCAAAAATATGATATGTTATTACAAAGGAAACTTCTTGCATAAGTAGGCAAGATGACACAAAATGTGGGATAAATACTCACATAGGACAAACTCACTAAATGAAAAAATAACTAGATAATACACTATTAAATGTGAAAAATGTATGAAATACATATTCTAATAAAACCTAGGGTTTTTACATTTCACAAGGACTGATAGTCCATGAAATATATTTGAATGTACTAGAGTGAAGGTAAAGAAAAGCCAAAAATCATCCAAGTGGTTGCATATTATCTCTATATATATTGTATAGATGGCACTAGCATTAGACTTAGATAATAGTGATGATGCAACTGTCTAGGGATAACATAACTATCCAAGTAGCTAGAGGTAATAGATCTACAATCTTACAACTATTCCAGAACTATCTTCCCACCTATTTTTAGCCTTTTTCTAGATTCAAAACTGTATTAGCGTCAAAACAATTTAAGTACTCTCTTATTTATCATTTATATATCTATCATAATTTTAATTTCCATATTTAAACTATCTCAACATAATAAATTTAATGTATACTTATATCTAAGTTTAACATTTAATTGTCATGCTATAGATCTGATTATCACCCTTGTGTCATTTTATTTCTATATTCTTAACCCTAAGATTAAAGTAAAATACATAGCAAGACTATTTCATTTTAGGGTTAAACATTTAGTGAACCCAACCTGTGTGAATGCAAATTTGTTTGATTCTTAGGGTTTAAAACTAGCAATGGTTTTATATTATTTTACTTTTTAAATTTCATATTGGTACTATTTTACATGCACCTAGGTATAGCCCTAGATTGGGGGTGTGTTTATTGAACATATTAAGCTTCCCCTCAACCCATCTAATATGTCTCAAACCAATGAGGTATATCATACCTTAGATCATGATGATACCCATGTTAACAATAAACAAAATATTGATAGGGTTATCTTAGAAGAAGATTTTGATAATGAAAATCTGGAAACAAATGAAAATGAACAATTAGACCTTGATAAAGTGCATTAATTGCATTATTTCATGAGAACATTCGATAAAACCCTGAATATCTTGATAAGAACTTAAAACTATATTTGAAGCTAAAAATTTGAAAATAATAGTGGATACATTCCTCCCCTTGAACACATTATAACTAAATACATCTAATGGGGGAACAAATTATGGGTTTAAAATTAAAATTGTGTTCCCTAACACTACTAATATATATATATATATATATATATATATATATATATATATATATATATATAGACACACACACACACACACACACACACACACACACTTACCTATTGTTTCAACACAAATACTAATTTTAATGCCTATTACTACTCAAAACATGTTTTCATCTCCTTTGGTGACTTCTCAACTTGCTAATTTATCTCCCACAAGGACTATAGTTCAATCAATCCTTCAGGATATAAAAATCTTGGAAGACAAGATTACAAGCATTGAACAAAAATATTTAAAATCCCCTCATACTATATATTCAAAATATGTATTGCATAACCCTCTTTCACTAGAAATATGTTTGCACCCTTTTCCAACTAGATTTATTTCACCTAATTTCACATGTTATGATGGCAAGGGTGATCTTGAAAAATGTCTTGGAAATTTATATGTGGCATACTTTTACTATGCTTCCAATGATAAATTTTTTTCCAAATTAATCCCAATAAGTCTCAAGGACTATGATTTGAGGTGGTTCTATGATCTACCTCTCTAATCGACAAAAGTAATCAAACCTCTTGTAGACCATTTTTTAACACACTTTTCCATTAATATTTATAGAAAGGTTTTTTATGCCCAAATTACCTAAATCAAACAAGGAACTAATGAACCTATCAATGAATATGTCTTTAGATATAAGATAATTCTAGATAAAATGACCAATCCTTTGGTATACAAAGAGTTACAAGACATACTCAAGCAAATTTTTAATTCTCCTTTATATGAGTCCATTGTCTTTAAGAAGTTTCAATCTTTTGATGACTTATGCCATGTTGTATAAGACTATCAAATGAATATTTTATCTTTGAATAAGTTCAAGCATGTAGCATACACACTAGATACATATAAATCTAGTAAAATTTTTACCACAAAACTAATTTATAAGGTAAAAACTCTTGAGCCTAAAAAAGAAACAACCACCATGTTTAACACAATTGCACAACACCCTAATCAGCTTGTCTTATCTAATGAACCAAGGAGATAATTTATATGTTTAACTAAGTCCCCAAATTTAATTCTCTTATATTTAATACAATGATAGATTATATCTTTCCCTCATCCTACTTAGGTTTATATGAGTCAAACTCTACCCAATGGATATGATGTGAATGCCTATTGTGATTATCATCAAGGAATAGGACATTTTATGAGTAAATGATTTATCTTGAAGTATAAGATCCAATATCTTATCTATGAATAAAATATTTCATTTGAGGATCCTTTAAAGGAATCATATTAACAACCTGGTGATCACCATAAACATAAAACATTTAAAAATTATTTGCAAGTCCATTCTAAAAAGGAACCAAAATTCCAATGGTATATAATGCACATCCTCCTCCATTGCATTATACACACCCACTAGATGGGATTATTGGTATTTACACATGACAAATACCTCTTATGGTTCAAAGATTATATTTATTATGATGACAATGAAATTAAGGATGATGACTCTTATCTTCATTCCCTATTAATTCAAACATATTTTGATAAACACCCTATACATAGTGTTATGATTGATAATGGTGCGAGCAAAAATGTTTGGACTATGACATTACTTATGCACTTGGGTTATACTCATCATGATTTACACCCCTTTACCAAATCATATAGAGAATTTGATGGGAACTTTCAAAAGGTTCTTGGCAAGATTGAATTACTTTTATGTGTTGGTCCTACACATGTGGTTATTACACTTTAAGTTATCCCTTATTTATGAATATTTTATTTTTTATTGGAAATACCTTGGATATACACTCTTTAATTAGTACCTTCTATAGTGAATTCATGTGTTAAATACATTTATGCCAATTAGTTAATTATAGTTTCTAAAATTCCATATGAGCATCTTATTGAATAAAAGAAACTTATACCCAAACAACTAGATATCAAGCCTACTAAGGCTAATCCATTGTAAAAAGGTAAGAAATAGGCAATCCCATTTACTATGTGGTAGGTACTTGAGAGATAATTACATTAGAGATATATATTGGATTACTTGAAATATCAATCTTCTATTACACACCATGATCATATATCTAGCATACCTACACATGTTCCTATTAATTATACTCCAAAGAAACAAAGAAGAACTTAATGATGGGTTATAAGAAATCCCACTCTAGTTACTCCTAGTATTACTTCATGACCATAAAATCCTATGTTACATACATAACACCTTCGATACCATAATGATAGATATTACACCTATATATGTTCCTTGGCTACATACGTAGGATCTTACACCACATTTATAGTGGGGAGATATATATTACCATAAAATTGGATGGAATCATTGGATGATCTTTCCCAAATTATAATAATACCAAAAAAATAAAAAACATTCAAAAAAACAAAAAACTATTGGTACTTACCTATTCTATTGGATCCTTGGTATCCATATGTTACTTCTTGATAGATCACATACTTAGTTATTCCTAGATACACATATGTACTACACTTATACATTAGGTGTGATATAGGCACACAAAGATACATGATACACTCATATTTTGAATATTGTTCTTTCCCTCTACTCATGTCATATTGACATTGAGGGCATCTACTTCTTTGATGTTGATACACACAAGTTATATGATTCAATGATCACTCTACACTATCATGTTTGAGCTTGCATATGTAATTTAAAATTAATATTATCTAAGATTATATCTTATAGAGGGTAATTCATATGATATAAACTTGACATACTTTTCCTAACACATTGGATCCATGGATCACTATGACATGTTTATGCTAGTTAACTATTATTTATTTCATGAACTTACTTGAGTACCTTATCTTAATTTTTCAAGAATTTAAATATGTTCATTTGATTATGGCTCTCATTCTTATGTATGATTTATTTGACATTTATATTATTATATTTTTTATAGTATGGATATTTTAATATGTCATTCTTGAGTTTATGGACATTCGACTAAGTCATGTCCCTTCCATTATACAACATTTGAACATGCCCCTTATTGGTGGTCTGCTTGGACCATTGCTTATTGAATTTATTTTGAGTGATATTATGTGTGTGCTTGTTTGCTTATTAAGATTGTAACATTATTATCTAGACATGAACATGAAATTTATCATTCATCTTAGGCCTGCATGTGCTCATATTGGTTTTATTTGCTTTAATGATATATTTACCTAGACATGTTACTTCTATATGCTACATAGTTACTATTGTCACCAAATATTACACCCTATAGGAGGTTTTTCAAGCCTAATATAATATTTTGGCAACATTGGAATACCTATAGGCTTGTGGGTTGCCTATAGTAGAGGTAGACCTCTAGGTTTAAGGGCTAGTTCCCTAGATTGACCTTTAAGTGCTTATCACCTACCCTAACTAATTTGTTAGAAGAAAAGAGGTATAAATATGCATGAAATTAAAATAATCTAAGGGATTGATATACCATGAAGATATAAAAAATATTATCATATGCTTCCAATAAGAGATAAGACTCACAACACTAGCTTCAAAGTCCTAGAATACTCTAACATTAGTATTTCAACATGGAGGTGATATGCGTGAAAGCCACTCAAGGTAAGTGAGTTAGAGGTCAGTTGTAGACACTAAGGCTAATTTTACACTTGTAAATAGACCCATACACTTAACAAAACTTCATATGGCCTATTAGAGTGGAGTGACTTGCATCAAACATGAAGGATTGAGAGAAAACAAGGGTAGATGTAAATCACTTGACTATTTACTATACATATCTTCACACACTTTGATGATATAGTTTATGAAATCAAAACTAGATTGCATGAATTATTCAAATGTAAAGTACAACATCAAATCATCAATAATTTTTCATAATATATGTGGAATTTGAATACAAAAGCCAAAATGGCTAGCATTTATAGAATGTGTGAGATGAGAGAGAAGAATGAAGCTCAAGAGTCATAAGAACAAGTATCAAGTTGAAAGAGGGTTATATTGTTAGAAGAATGGAGTATCAAATAGATCATGGAAGGTATATTTAGACAAATTTAATTCAAAGTATTTTCAATTTACTTGACTCCATCAATAATTTGTAAAAGGCTGGCTACAAAGATTGTAGCCGATGAGACCCACTCTTGTTTCACAAGGGGATCCAACCATCATGGTATATGCATGTAATTTTAATATTTCTAATTAAACTATTATTCATATACCATATTATTTTGGTGCATCTAGTTATGATACACTTTAGGATGAAAATAATTTGGAAAGGTTCATGTGGTAGGTCATCAGGCCACCACATGGCCTAATACCACTTCATTTTATTTTCCAAGTCACACATGTTATGTTGAGTTTGAACCAAATCATAAATGCAATGTTATTATGTAAACCCATCATGATCAATTTTAACTCAAGTACCAAATTGACATAGAAACCAACTCAAGATCTAACATGAGGACCAACCCAAGTGATATGTTTGGTGGAATAGATCATCATCCCAACTCACTCAACAACCAAATGCATACCAACTCCAATCAACTCACAACTCGAGTTCCAACCAATGTTTTTTGTTTGAAGGATATAATTGATAGAAACCAACTTAATGAAATATGTAGATGTGGCCAAAGCCACAAGTTTCATAACCAACTCAAGGCTATTTGAAGCCTTCATAATATCTCTACGTGATGAATGTGGGATTTATCCCTTAAATGAAAAATGTTATTGATATTAAAGGTTCCAAAAAGTTGGCTAAATCTATTACAATGGCTAAGAAAAAATAGATAATACAAGTTATATTTGCATAGAAAAAAGATGATACAGTCCATTTTGGGGCATGGTCATTTGGATGATGGCAAACATTACATGTTCAACCAAGGAAGAGGAAGAGGGGTTAGAGAAGTTCATCGATGGAATGAAATTTTAAAATGGAAAAGTCCAAAATTTGTTTTCTATTATATATTTTGACAAGGACTATATACATATCTTCTAATGGTGAAGGCTTATCTTTGGGATGGTGTATGGCTAGATAGGAGAATGAGCTTATATGGAAGATGATTTTGCCTATTTTATGGATCTTTAGATCATGGTGAAGGGTACATAGTTAAATCACATATAGTCAAGCTAGGGAGGATGAATTAAAATTTAAAATACAACATGGCCATGATATTTATTCACACAATCCTAAATGTGGTGGAAGTGACGTGTTTATTTTGGTAAAGCCATGGATGAAGGTAAAAAAAGTCATAACTATGTCTAGCAAGCCGAGCCTATTTTATGGATTCTATCATTTGGTCAAATCCATTGTACCAAACATAGAAGATATGATGAATCAATTTGAGTTGAAGATAATTCAAGTCAAATATGGATATGGTGTGCATTTATGTTATTTGCACAGTCTTAAATTGATAAAGCTCTTGAGCTTTGGGCTAAGAACCAAGTCATAATGTGAATGTCTTCATTCACGTTATCATTACATTATAGATTGTTTATTTGATCTTTATGTGTAGGTCCTAGAATGGAAGACATAGGGATAGACTCGAGCCTATGTTTATACTTAATATATAGTCCTTGAATAAAGAATGTAGACCATATGCTTGTTGTGGCATGGTCCTGAACCTGTATGGGTTTGTTTTATTTTACAATGTCTATATGGTGAGACCTTTAGGCTATGGGCATATGATGTGTGAATTATGGGAACATTACACATATTTTTTAATGTCTTAAGGCCATAGGGTGGATATTATAATGATGTCAATAGATTTATAAATGTACAGACCTAAAACATCATTTTATACATTTTATTCTATTATAGGGTGATAGCCAAGGAAGAAATGGGTATACTGGGAGTTACAAGTGTATAGTAATCAGAACACTCCTTGAAGTTAGTTTGCCCACGTAATAGACTTTTCATATACTCTAATGGAGAAAAACACCTAAATATATGAAGAATATGAATATATGCTACTGACAAAGGAGAGATGTTTGCTAAAAGAATCGGTGTCTTTAAAGATAGTTTCAACAATGTTTTCAAGTTTATATTCTATTTGGATGTAAGTTGTAAAATTTTAATACTTGCATCTTTTTTAATGGATCAGTTCAGAATTACAAATGTGGAGATATATCCCAAATGGGTTAACTCTATTATCATGTTTGTGTTTATTTTTTGGTTTTAATTCATTATGAGTTTCATTTGATATTTTAGTTTGGCAAAATAATTACTAAAATAATATAACAAATTATGGGAAATTAGACAATGACATAAATTAGGAGTTAATGTGGGAAATGAATTTGCAAAGTTTTTTGATTACTTAATTCATTCCTAGAATTCTAAAACTAGTTTCTATTTCATTTAAAGGGAATTGATAATTACACTATCTATTTACAAAAATTGTTTACCTAGTTTATGGATCAAATTTGGTATTATAGTAGTTGATTACATGATTGGCTTTAGTTTCTAGATATACTTTAGATTGGAGTTTATTTTTAGATATCATATTCTTGTTGGTATTATTATTTTTTAATTTTATTATGAAGGTGTCTATTGAAAAAGAAAATTGAAAGACGTTCCAATTCATTAGGAGAAGACAAGTTTCTAATAGCCAAGGTTCTAGAACCACTAGCCTTGTAGGATCAACATGAAGGAAAAACATAGTACATGGTCACTTAAGGTGTGAGATGGTGTTGTGAAATAAATGACCTTTCTATTTTGGGACACATTTAGATAAAATTCAAGGCATTTTCAGTGATACACATCTGAGAAAAATCAATTTTAGTCCTAAATCATTCTTACATAAAAGGCAAATAAGGTATGATAGTGATCTGATTTCATATTGGTATTGACACAATATTTTGGTTTTTGATAACTAGATGTGTAGCCTTTATATTTTTTATTACTATCATATTATGGATGCCTATTTCCTTGATTATAAGAATAAGTGAAAATAACAGTTCCATGGTAAGATAGGGAAATGAAAAACAAGGCATTGTTCAAGAAATTGAATAGATTTTTGCAAATTATGGATTGAGTTGTTAATTGGTTCATAAGCTAGTATGTTTCAAAGCTTTGTTAAGTTCTATAAAATGTAAAGAGGAGGTTATTTTAATACCAAAAATATGCCTATGATATATGAATTTGACTCAAGAGAGGAGGTTATCAATTTTTATTTAAAAATGAAATCAAAATGAAATTAACACACTAACAAGCATGACATCTCTAGGCCTAGACACTAGGGAGAGCTTAGTAACAAACATGCATATGAAAACAAAAACTAAAACATGAAAGAAAAGTTCCTTCACCTTCCTTGGAGATTCAAAATGGTTTGTAGAGTGGCTTTCTTAGCTTGTGATTCGAAGATCTTTCATCAATGGAGTTTTTTGGCTCCTTCTCTCCTTGGCACCTTTGGCTTATGATGGCTTTGTATTGGCTCAATAACAGGCCATGATAACACTATACTAAATGGATTTTGAACTCATTTAAGTATTATAAATTTACATTATCCAAGCTTTTTGAGGTCATTTATTTATGATTAATTTATCTTGAGAGAGCTTAAAATTATGGTTGTGAGGCTTTCTATTTATAGATTTTTGCAAATGATCATAATGAACTTGAACCATTCATTTCAAGATGAATATGTGTGGATAATAATCCATTCAATTTTGGAGGCTAAAATAAATAAATTACTTAATAAATATTTGGGATATAAAGGCATTAAAGAAGCATGGGAGGGCTTAATCAGATATTTGTTACATTTATGGTCGAGGGATGCCTTCCCAAAAAATGATGTCACTTAATGATGCAGAAACCCATAATAAATTTACAAAAATAAATATTAAAAAATTTCCATGAAAATTTAACTTAGCACTTGATTTAAATTAATTAGTCTTAAACATGATTTATCAATTTTAGTACAAATATTGGCAATTGGTGTGCAAATTAATCTAATTGGTCAAAATGTCATATTATTGGCTTCAAATTTGACTAGAATAGAATTGGAAGGTGATGTTAGATGAATTGGATCCATTATCACATTTAGGATTATTCCAACATAAAACAACAAAGTCACATGTCTCATGCAATAAATTTGGTAGAAAAGAGCAATCCAGAGCACTTAGGTGCAAAATTATCTTTTTGAATTGAAATGATCTAATCAAAGTTAGTTTTCTCAAAAATTGTATTGCCCCATTTAGGGATAATTTGGTAAAAATAATTACTTTAATATTAAAAATTCACATCATTTGGAATATTTTAGTGTTTTTAGGCCAAATTGTGCATTTTGATAGAAATTAGTCAAAATCCTGGTTGGAGGTCATTAGTGGCCATTTTTAGGTGTCTACGTAAGATGATGCCCCCTAAAGGGAGTATTCATCACATTTTTGATGGATGGTCCTTAAAAAAAAAGAAGAAATGTGGAGTTAACCCATGTTTGAGATTAATCTAATTGAGAAAATGCTTGCATGCACTGATTTTTCCAAAGGTAGTTATAATTAGGAATAAAAGTCAAAATAATGATTTTTCCATAGGTAGTTATAATCATTAAGAAGACTTGAATTAGTTAAATATGGTGTTTAATATGGTGGTACCCCAATTAGGGTGAATTAACAATCATAATTCAAGGATAGAACCTTTTTCATAAATTAAATATGAGTAGGTGCAAACATAGATGTGATGGTCTAATGACTAAATAATCCACAAACAACTAAGAATATGAGGATGCAAAGTGATGAAAGAGATTAATAAAAGAATATTGATCAATAGGAAATGAGTCATTTATGCCTACTAATGTGGAGATGCACATCCTTAATAACATTGATACAAATAAAATGGTCGATGGGTTAATTTGATCAAAATGGGTAGAAGGATTTTACAAGGTACCAAGGAGAAAATTATATGGCTCTATTTCTTGTAGACATTATTGAAGATAATTTTTATTGTATCATATAATGATAACCATTATGATAGAAAACCATGAGGACTTGGTCAAAATATGAATAAGGATTGACTCTCAGGATCTGATACTCAATTGAAAACAATGCACCAATGACAAAAACCATGTTGATAATGTTGACATATGAATATGGATGGACTCAAGAATAATGCACAAGGAATCACCCGATGAACACATATAAACTAAGTTGAGGCAATAATGTTGAAAGCAAAAACACAAGAAATTTAATAAATAAATAAACAAATAAATAGAAGAAAAAACAAAAAATAAACAAATAAATAAATAGAAAAAAATAGACAAAAATATTGAAAACAAAATCAATAGAAAGTATCCTATAATGGATTTTCTCCATTAGGGTGGATTGAGGACAAACTAGGCTTAGATAGGACAAATGTTTTTGGAATTTTGAGGTATCTTAAATAGTTAAATAATTACAAGATACCTACTCACAAAATGGCAAGAGCATTTGGCTTAGATTACTCACAAAATGGTGATAGTGTGGCTTAGGTTTCTCATAAAATGGTGAGAACATGGCTGAGGGTAACTAAGATAACCTCAAAAACTATTAAGCACTACCTACATAGTCTTAGGATGAGACCTCAAGTCACTATAATTATGCCTTATAATAGAGGAATCTAACAAGTGTAGCAAACAATTCAAACAAAACAAGCATAGTTGGTATAAAGGCATAGTATGGCATAAGAATAGCGAGTTAGTATATCAAGGCATGATAAACAATTGTTTCCCCTAGTTTTCCCATAGGTAGTTATAACTAGGATACATCAGCATAAGTCAATGATACTAATTTTCTTATAGGTGGTTATAATTAGTAACAAGACTAGTGGGACACTAATTTTCCCATAGACAGTTATAATCAAGTACACCTAGTATAGAGAACAAAATAACAAATAAAGGATTCAACTACCAAACTATTATCTTACTATTCCAAAATACTACTTATATCTATAATTCTTGAAACAACAATTAAAATTGGTTTGAATCTTCTTGCTAAAAATGGAGATGGAACCAACTAGAATAGAACTAAGGTCATAGGGTTGGGTAAGGGGGGAGGAATCAACTTGGTTGATGGGAAAAGTATGGTAGAATAGATATGTGATATGAAAAAGTAAAAGTTATAGGTTGGTAATATGCTTGGACAATAAAATGGTATAGTAAAAAGAAGAAGATTGATAATATGGTACAACTTGAAATGGTCTTTATAAATAATACACCAAGTCATTAAAGAGTAATACCACTTGAGGTGGCCAATGTTTATTGACTCATCAATTTAATTTCCATCTAGTATGGCAACCATATATGTTCTTATTCCATAGTTTTCCATAATGATGAAAGGACCAACCTAGTTTGGTTTGAACTTGCCTTTATGCTTATTTTTAGCCATGGTATTCTTTTGTTTCTTTGTAAGGATAAGATCACCAAGTTCAAATTCTCTATGTTTCATGTATGGATTATAGTTTCCTCAAAGGTGGTTTTGATATGCTTGGAGATTTTTCATTGCATCTATGTGTTTCTCATCAAGTAACTCTAGCTATTATAGGTGAGCTACTCGATAGTCATTGTCATCTAGAACATTCTTGAAATAAATACGTAGAGAAGGTAACTTAACCTCAATGGGAAGAATGGATTCTTTACCATAAACAAGTGAGTATAGAGTGGTTATTATGGGTGTATGGTGATTGTTATGGTATGCCCAAAGGGCATATAATATCTTATGGTGCCAATCATGGCCATCATCATTGATAATCTTTTTGAGAATATTGATAATAGTTTTGTTTGATGATTCAGCTTGGCCATTACATTGAGGGTAATATGTCATAGAAAAGTGTTGTGCGATGTTGTATTCAATACATATATTTTCAAAATCCTTATTCTTAAATGATCCTCCATTTTTAGATACAATTTTGGAAGGGATATCATAGCATCAAAAGAGATTATTGAAAATGAACTTGGAAATTTGATTTCTAGTCATGTAAGTGAGGGGTATAGCTTCAACCCACTTAGTGAAATATTCATTGGTGCTAAGGATATGTTTATGGTCATTGGATGAGGTGGGATTGATATTTCAAATGAGGTCAAGGCCCCATGTATCAAATGACCATGGTGTCAACATTAGTTTTAGAGTTTTGGCTAGGGCATGAATTAGATTGGCATATCATTGACACTTGTCACACTTCTTTATATATGTATCTACATCTACATCCATCATGGAATAATAATAACTAGTACATAAGAGATTTTTGGATAAGACTACCCTGCTCATGTGGGGTCCACATACTCCTTCATGAACTTCCCATAATGCTAGTGTAGATTCTACCAAAGTTAATCAATGAAGTAGAGTTCCATCAAAACTATGGCGGTAAAGGGTTGATTCAAGTAAGGTATAATGAGTGGTTTAATGGATGAAGGATTTGGATTGATTTCAAGGTAGGTCAAGTGGTATAATTTGGTTATGGATGTCATTGTAAAGGTCTGAGTACTAGATAGAGCTAGGACTAATTATATCATAAATAATCATGATATTTAAAGGTTCATAAGCTAGTACTAGTAAATTCTCGATGAAGAATTGATATTCTTTAGTTATGTCTATTTATCAAATCAGAGATATAATAGTAGCCATAACATCTATAGTTATGTTACCTTCCCTTGTTATATGTTCAAACTAAATTTCAACAATTTATTTCTTGAGAGTATCAACCATGGCCTTATAGAGAACTAGCTTGTCATCTTTGGTCTAAAAGTGGTCTATAACCTTATTGATGATTTACTAAGAATCACCATAAATCTTGAGAAGAGATATGTTCCATTGTACCACTTGTCAAATTCCTATAACAAGTTCTTCATATTTGTCCATGTTGTTGGTATAAGAAAAGACTATCTTGAACGATTTAGGGATTAGATCCACCTATTGTGTGATAAATAAAAATCCTAGCCCCAATCCATGTGTTGTGAATGATCTATCAAAATATAGATTCCAATGTTACTCCTCAAGGGGTGTGTTAATGATGGTAATTATGGATTCATCAAGAAATTAGAATGTGAGCAACTCTGTATTAAGAAGGGGTGCTTTAGCAAGTTGATTTGTAAGATCTTGCCACTTAATGGATTTTTGGTTGATGTACTCGATGTCAAAATCACTAAGAATAATGATCAACTTATCTATATAGGCTTGTAAATTTGTTTTAGATAGTATATACTTAAGTGGATCTACTTTTTAAATAACCATGGTCTTATTGTTTAACATGTAATGGCATAGTTTTTGAACTACAAAGTCCATGGATATAAAGGCTTTTTCTATGGGCATATAATTATGTTCATACATGACCAGTGTATGAATTAAGTAGTATACAACATGATATTATAGATTATCATCATGATGAGCCAAAATTTTCCCCAGGACATTATCAGTAGTAGATAGATACAATAAGAATGGATTTACCAGCATAAGAGGCAACAAAACATGTAGATTTTCTAGATAGTCCTTTAGCTACTAAAAAGCTATCTAGAAGTGATAATCCTAGTGAAATTTGACTCCCTTATTAAAAATATGCATAAAAGGATGGAATTTTTTGGCCAATTATGTTAAGAAGCATTAGATAGATTGGATTTTGCCTTGCAAATTATGGAGCTACTTCAACTTAGTTGGTGGTGACATCTTTGTTATAGCTTAGACTTTGGCTAGATCAACTTCAATGCCTCAATGAGACACAATGAAGCCAAAAAATTACCTAAAATGATTCCAAAGACACACTTCTTAGGATTAATTATAACTTATACTCATGAAATATTTCAAATATTCTACATAGCACTGCTAGGTGATCAACCCTAGTATTTGATTTGCCAAGAATGTCATCAACATAGTACTTAATAACATCATGCATCATATCATGAAATATGATGGTCATGGCTCTTAGATAGGTGGCCCTTAAATTATTAATACTAAATGGCATAGCGTAATAACAAAATGTTCCCCATAGAGTGGTGAATACTATCTTATGTTGGTCTTTTAGTGTTATTCTGATCTAGTTGTACCCTAAAAATCTATCCATTTAGAAAATAATTTCATAAACCATTGTGGAGTAAATTATCATGCCAGTATTGGGTAATGTAAAATCATCCTTAGGGAAAGTTTTATTTATATCATGGAAATCAATATAGATTTTGATTCCTTCTAGATTTTTTCTAATTGGCACAATATTGAAGATCCACTTTGAATAATTGGCTAACCGAATACATCTTGATTTCAAGAGTTTTTCCAACTCTCTCTTCACTAATATATCAATGCGAGGATGAATATTTCACAACTTTTGTCTTACTATTTTGGCATCAAGATTTACCACAAGGTGGTGCAGAACCAAGGTAGGGTCCAAACCTAGATGTCAAAATATGCCCATACAAATATGTCAATAAATTCCCTCAAAATGGTAGTAAGGACTTCATAATTTCTCTCAATAAGGGATGCACCTAGCTTGATCCGCTTTGGGTCATCTGGGGAACTGATGTTAACCTTTGTTATTTTTTCCACTAAAAGGTTTGAACCATCTTCAAGAATAGTGGGCAAAGATTTAAATTGATTGGAAACATTAGAGTCCTCTATTAATATTAGATCTTCAAATTCCCCTAAGAATGATGAATCAAAGTCCCCTAATATGAGGTTTAGCCATGTAACAAAAAATGTTAGAAACTCCTAAATGATTCGATCAAAATATTATTGTTCTTTAGAACTAAATTTAGACTTAGAGACAAGTTTGTCATTGGTGGTCTCTTTAGCTATGTTCGAATAAGGTTTAACACCCCCATCTAATGGCACCTAAAAGAGGTTTTCACCACTAGACCAACCTTTTTCTTTAAATTTTACCTAGTCAAAAAGAGCCTCAAAGAGGTTTTCACTTTTGGACCTCAATGTTTTAATTATTTGATTTTGGCTAAGGGTGTTCAATTGATCTCCAAAATAGGCTTAAGTATCCAACTTGATTGAGAACCCTAATTTATGGTCCCCCAATGGAACATTGTCTCTAAGGCTTAAAAATTCATATAAAGCCTCATCATTTTAAAACTCATTAATTAGCACATTATATTCTTGTTGGTACCAGTATATCAATTAGGGATAATATAATGGAAATGGGTTATGATGAATGATTGGTCTAAGGGTATAAATGTAATGAGAGTTAAATAGATTGATCTCAGCTAGTTCATCAAAATAGCTATGATTAGACTCTGCTTTATTACTGGAATCATCATCACTAGTCGATGGTGATGGAACATGATTAAGGTACATGGGGTCACCCCTATGTGATTTAAATCCAAGTCCATAAGGATCTTTATATCTGGTCATGAAAATCATCTCAAGTGTTCCTTTTTGATTTAGTTCAATTCTACCTCCTTCATAGTCTTGATTCTTCATGATCCTATTGGGAATAGGATACTTTTCAATCTCATAACAATAAACCTACATGTCATTGTAAAACCATGATTCATCTCCTTTGAGAGGGTCCTATTCTAATCTAGATGTTTATATAAACATGACGGGTCCTAAACTATACTTTTTATCTTTTCCCTTTTGTTGTAATTTTAGATGAAGTGGCTTGGTTTTAGGTCTTTCAATGAATTTAGGTTTTGAGGATAGTTTGTAATGTTAAAGGTATGGTTAAAATAATCTCTTTGACCATTAGGCAAGATTTTATAATTATTGGATATATCAAGAGGTGGCATATGGGAAAGGGAATCAAGGGTATTAGGATTAATGCAGTTATCCTCTAGAAAATCAAGGAGTATTGCCTTTCCCTTATCCTATTTAGCTACTATATTCATGTCAAAATGATAGTTATAGCTCTTAAATTTGGCCTATAGGTGTTTGAAATACTTGTATGGATGCAAATCTCCTAGTATACAAATTTCCATTCTTGAGTGGGAGAACTTGATACATTGGTGTAACGTCAATGGGAATGCACAAATTTCATGTAAAAAAATTCTTTCCAAAATCAAATTGTATGATAAATCAAGATCTAGCACATGGTAAAGTGTATTATGGGTTAAGGGCCCAAGGATAACTAGTAAACAAATGGTGCCTTGTGATTCTTGTTCTTCATTATCATAGGCTTTGATGATTATTGTCTCTACTTGAATATCTATTGTTGTGTACCTAAGAATCTTGATGAGAATTAGAGACACTATGTTTAGACTTGATCCATTTTATATAAGAACATGTTTCACTTTATGCCACTTTATGAAAACTTAAATGTACAATAGATTATTATGTAGTGGACCAAGGGGTGACATATCACTTTAGTTGAAAGTGACTTGTTGGGATAGAGTTAGGTGTTTAACCAAAGCTTATAATTTGTTAGAGAATATGTCACTTGAAATAGTGGATTGACTAAGGAAATGATTTAAAATATTTTTATTGATTTTTGACATACACAACAAATCTAAAATGGATATCTATGTTTTCATCTTTTGAAATTTTTATATAATATCAAAATTCTTCTCTTGGTTAGTGTTAAATGGCTTGTTCTGAGGTATAAAAATTGGTTGGGTGATGGGCAAAGTGGTAGATGGTTGTGGGCCTGGCATGGTAATAATTGACCTTCAAGTTGTGATTGCAAAATCAAGATTAAATGTAGGACCATGATTGATAACAAATTATGGTGATGGTGGGGGACCAGATAAGATAAGTCTTGGTTGATGGTGTACTTATGCATGGCCATGAGGCAAGATGAATTATTGGTATATGGCCCAAAATTAGTAATCCCTACTTGTTATTACACCTATATGTAGTCCTAGGTCAAGGAAGGATTATCAATGTGATTTTATGGATTTTAATTATTTAGAAAAGGTCTTGATTGATTGGAGTTTGGTCTCAAATTGATTGATATGGTGTTAACATGACCTCATAAAATATGACCTAAAACCCTATTATAGTCATGTGTAACTTCATGGTAGGTCTGTTGGTTATTACCATTATGACCTTAGTTCTATCCATTATTTGGATGTTGTTGGTAATTTTGTTGATTCTATTAGTTTGGCCTTGGTTTTTGAAACTATTGTTATTGGTGATGAACTAGTTATTGTTGTTATGGTTAGTTTTTATGTTATGGAAAAGGGTTTTGAAATATTCCAAGTTTATAATTATAAGTGGAAGAACCACCATCCAATGTTATATCTCTATTCTCCAACATATTATGAATCAAATTTTTGATTTTCACACAATGATACAAATTATGCTTGTTAACCCGATGATATTCACATAATTCATTTTGGTGGTAGCAATCAGGATAAGGTATGACCTCAGGATAATGTTTCAATATAGTCTAGCTAATCTAATTAGAAATGGCAAGCTTTTGAAACATAGGTTCAATACGTTCTCCAAGGTTACTAAAAATACAATGAGTAGGCACTATTCTCCTTGGAATAGGGTCTTATGATGGAAAAGGCTATTACATTTATTGCATGGGCTTGGTCTATTATGCTTATTACATTTTCTAAAAAGGTTGTGAGTTGGGTATAATTTACATATAATATGTAGGATGACTAGATAGTGTTTGCACCATTTAGACATGTTTCATTTCTATTACTTTATTTCTCATTACATTTTTGTTGTGGTTGAATTTCTTTGGTTTATCATTCTTACTAGCCTATGTGGGTTGTGATGCTTACCTTGATGTTGGTTTTATCCATTTACTTTATTGGTACCTTGATCCTAATTTGATGAAGTAATCTTGATGATCCATTTGTTAATAAGGGATTTCTCAATTAATAAACCTTTGTCAATGATCTCTTAAAAGGTATACACACACTGTAGCTCCAGATGATAGAATATTTCACTATGAAATTTTTTGGTAAACACATCAAATAATTATGTCTAGTCAATTATGAGTTAGCTTTCAAGGGCTCTCCATCACTGTAGATAACTTTCAAAACTTTCACTAGCCTTTTGCTTATCTTACATCAAGTCGACCAATGAAATATCATGCTAAAGATTTATGAAAAATATTACATAAACTTATTTGAAAGATCATAAAAATTTGACACTAAATTCTTGGGAAACATTAAGAACTAGTCCAAGTCTTGTCATTATAGACCCCTTGAGAACAAAAACAAAATTTACATGTCATTATATCCCACTGGCTGACATGCAACAAATAGCTTGGTCAAATGATCCTTAGCATCACCTTTTCCCTTATATTTGTCAAATTTTGGTGGTTCACATCTTGGAGGAAAGGGTATCTATAATTACTCCATGTTAAATGGATAAGAACACATGTCATCCAACTTAAAATTTTTGGTTTGCTTCTCAACTTGGATTGTAGCAATTGTGTCCTTCATCTATTATAGTTCTTAGGCTAGGAAACTAAAGGGAATATTTGTTTTGAGGTGTAATATTTGCCTAGGTACATAGTTGAGCAATCACAAGAGGAACACTTTGATTGGGGTATGATGGAGGTATTTTATGGGGATGTTAGTCTAGTGGGGGAATGAACCAAGAATATGCATACATAGATTAGGGTTTGATTATTGAAATTTCATGGTTTATGGTGTGATATTCTAGTTCGGGTTAGATATGTAGGCTTGAATTTAAGTATTTTGAGGTTAGGATGGAGGAATATGAGTGTATTGTGCCTATTGGGTTTGAATAGGGACTTGTTGCTGACTAATTAAACCTTGTTATTGAGGGGGTACTTGTAAACCAAGACCCTATCTTTGAATTAATGGCATGTTATAGACAAAAGGAAAAGGTTGCTTGAATGGTACTTGAGGAACATTGGAACCTTTTTTCTACATGAATCCTAGTTGGGAAGTGGATGCATGTTGTAGATTAGGAATTTATTTTTGACCAATATTCATATGTTATTGAATAGACATCATTTGGATTTTTATTGGTATATTGGTCTATGAGGAAAGAGGTATGTTTGCTTCTACCTAGTGAGGTGGAACATTGGTTACCCCTATTAAGGTGGAAATATGTTATATCTCTAATGCATTGGTATGTTTGATTGTGCCTATTGTTATTAAACACTACATATTACCTATTAGGGATAATTAGGATTCATCACAGTTTATTTTTGAGGCATGAAATTTGTCATTGGCTAACTACCTAATCCTATTAGTTGAGTGCTTGAAGAGGCAATTGGTTGAGGAATAGTGGTAGTAGTTGGTTGAGCTTGGGACATAGAAACTCCTACTCCCTTATTTGAATAACCACTCATGGTGTTAACTAAAGGTACACTTTTTTGTGGACTAGTTATTTGTGTACTCACACCACTTTGGTTTGGATTAGATGTTGCTTGCACATTGTCTACTATGTTTTTCTTAGTCTTCTTCATAGAAGTAGAAGACACTTCTTCAATGGTTGCCATATGAAATAAGTTGTTGACCAATGTGTTTTGTGAGAATGGGTCTATACCCTATTTGTCTTGACTACTTAATTCTATTAACACTCTTGATGAAAGAAGTAAATCTATGAGAGGCCTATTTGACATGGTCATCTAATTAAAATTACACGTTAGATTCAAGTAAGTTTGGTACGTTATCTACATTTATACAAAGTGATCCTCCATGAGGTCCTTTCCTTTCACAAGCATAATAGGATCCTGATATGTCATTGGGACTAGAGATAAAGGGTTGTTAGAAGAATCCTATTGACTATAAATTATGTTGTGAGGCAGTATTACTAGACTTGGAAAATTATTATGGGGTAAGTCTTCCAAAAACTTGGCCCCTAATTCTATAGCTCTAAAAAAATATCATCTTTATTTTCCAGTAAGTGATGCTCAAATTGATAAGGATCATACATAGATGGTGTAGTCACATAGTATGGTTGCTGAGGAAATGGTTGTTCAAATTTATGTACTGCAACTAAGTATTGGTCTATTTGAGTTTCATCATACTTCAAGTATGGAGGTGTGTTAACCAAATATTGATCCAATGGGTCTCGATTTAGTGCTTTTTTTTAGTGTTATGAGATGGGTAAGGTTCTATCTCATAAGCAACATTATTTGTATAGGGGTCTTAAACCATTTATTATTGTGTGACTACATTAATAAATCCTATATTATACATGATGCCACTATAAGTGTAGGAAGACATGTTGGGACCCATAAGTAAATGTTTCGCAACCAAAATGAATAGAGTTATACAAAATCAAAAAAAGTGATGCCTAAAAACAAGTTCAAACTTGATCTAACTTAATAAAAAGGATATATAAATACCCAAAAAATTATTGATGCAATGATTTTTGATAAAACAAGCTAATATCAAATTTCTTACATTACATGTCTCACGCAAAAAGGTCAAGTAGATGGACTGAAAATTAAAATGCCAGATTCTAAGATCAAAGTGCTTCAAATGAGTCTAATTTAGGAAAAACAAAAGTTACTAGATCTTTTAGCCAAATGTGGAATCAAAATATAGGATCAAAAAAAGTTACATGCTAAGACTTTTGGCCAAATGACATCAAAATCTTGACTTTAAACAAATATGAGATATTTAATCTAACAGATTTGAAACACTTCTAATAAAAACTAGGCATTGAATCTTTGACATAAAATTGATAAATAAGTATGAGGTATAGAACAAAAGGTACTTGGAGATGGTTTATTTTCTCCTAAATAATGGCACAAAATTAGACTCTTTTGACCAATAAGCTAGATGAAATTGAATGGTGTAACTGCTCTAGACAAAGAATCACAAAGGTATACTCAAAATGGTTGGAATTTTGGAAAAACATAGACTCTATGCAAATAGGCCTATGAAACAAGTTTTTAAATAATTTTAGTAGAGTAACAATGCTAAAATTCTCAAAAGGTGTGATAAGTTCTTGCTTCAAGACTCTAAAGAAAAATGGTTTAACATGATTTCAATAATGTAACACTACTTTCCTTAATTCAAATGACATACACACATAAAGTTTGACAAATCTTTAAGGGAAAAGTGTTGTATCAAATGAACTCAAGATAAATAAAAAATAGGATGGATAGTACAAAATTTATCCTAGGACTCAAAGCATGAGTGATACACAAGATGACTTGAGTCCTACCAAATGATGATAATGATTATGAGTCTAAAAATGACCCTCAATTCAAATTGGAAATTGAACCTAAGATCCATCAAGTTTAGTGCAAATGGAAAACCCACTTAACAAATCAACCTTATGAACTTATAAAGGTGCAATTTTGAATTAAAATTATCAATGAAGGAATTTAAAAAAATTGGCAAATGGTTTAGACTCAAATGGGTAGCATAACTATACCAAAATGGAAGATATGACACAAAGTTTATGATAAATTTTGAAAAAGGAAAAATATGCTTTTCACTTGGGCAACATAACTCCTCCTTTTTCAAGAAAATAGTGGAAAATGTGTTTGGTTTATGTCTAAATGTTAAAAAAAACTAAGTAAAAGAGCTTTATGGTTGTTTCTAGATTACCCAAGCTATGTGGGTCTTGGGGAGAGCCTTCACAAAATATTTTTTATGCCTTTAGACTTAGGAAATTTAAAATGAAGATGGAACTTTTGATCCCAAAATTTCCCTATAGGGGATGAGGGGAGAGAATATACATACAACTTCTATTTTGATCAAACAATTATAACTCAACAAAAAATGATTAAATTGCATAAAATAAAAAAACTTGGAAGTGAGTTCAATTTTAGATCATTAAAATGAAATATTTGGTGGTGTTATTTTTCCCCTTGGCCTTAAGTTGTAAAACTTTGAAATAACAACAAAAATATTCAATTAAACACCTTAAAATTTTCTTTAAGCACCAAATGAAATATTCTTACTTATTTTAAAGCATCGTGAAAGTGGTTCAAAAAGATCTAATTAAGCATGATTTGGATTTTTTCAAGTAGGCCCTAAAAAAATTGTTAGTATGTTATTTAACATAGAAACTTTTTTTTAAATGAGACAATCAAACTTTTAAAAGTATGTTCTTGGGTTTGGATGACCTGTCGACCTGAAGGCAAAAACTCAAGGAATCAAATGTGTTAAATTAGACTTGGTTAGAAAAAATATCAATAAAACTTGTAAGGTATGGAATTAGACAAATAAAACATAATTTATCAAAACCAAGAAACAAAAATTAGAAACTTTATAAATATTCAAACTCCTATTTCAATATTTTTTAAAAACCCATGCAACTTGAAGGTAAACCAAGCTCTAGAATATAGCTTATTAGCTTGTTGCCCTACAAAGTGACCACCAACAATTTTTTGATGCACATGGTGACCATTAGTGATTATAAATGATCTTTTATGGAGTTTCTAACCATCACTAATTATTTCATGATCATCTCTAGAAGACTTTTGATGGTCTCTATGTAAACCTGAGTTAACATAAAAAAAAAAATATATAGCAAAATCAAAGCTAAAACTATAATTTTGAAGATTGTTAAACATTAAAATGACAATTTTTAACTTTCATCTTCATCCCTTTGGTATTTGTGATGCTCAAGCTCCCACTGGGCCTACCATTATGTGATTTAATACTTTGACTCAAGAGAGGGGGTTAGATCAAGTGTTAGTTTAAAATGAAATCAAAATGAAGGTAACAAACATGCATATGAAAACTAAAACTAAAACATGAAAGAAACATTCCTTCACCTTCCTTGGAGCTTCCAAATGGTTCATAGACTAGATTTCTCAGCTTATGAATCAAAGAGTCTTCATCAATGAAGTTTTATGGCTCCTTCCCTCCTTGACACCTTTGGTTTGTGAGGAATTTGGCTTGGCTCAACAATTGGGCATGATACCACTATACTAAATGGATTTTGAACTCATTTAAGCATTATATTTTTACACTATCTAATATTTTTGAGGTCATTTGGGCATGATAAATTTAGCTTAACAAAGGTTAAAATTATGGTTGTGAGGCCTTCTATTTATAGATTTTGATAAATGATAAGAATAAACCTGAGCCGTCCATCTCAAGATGAAGATTTGTGGCTAAGAATCCATTCAATTTTGGAGGCAAAAATCAATAAATTATCTCATAAATATTTTGGATAGAGAGGCATTAAAGAGGCATGGAAGGGTTTAATTAGATATTTCTTATATTTATAGCCTAGGAATGCCTTCCTAAAAAATGATGTCACTTAATGATGTATAAACTCATAATCAATTTCCAAAAATAAATATTCAACAAGTTTCATACAAAATTAACTTAAGCTCTTGATTCAAATTAATTATTATTAAACATGATTTATCAATTTTGGTGCAAATCTTGACAATTGTTTCTCGAATTAATCAAATTGGTCAAAATGTCTTATTATTGGTTCAAAATTTGAATGGAATGGAATTGGAAGGTGATGTTAGATGTGTTGGATATATTATCCCATTTAGGATGTTGCCAACATAAAATAACAAAGGCATGTGTCTTGTACAAGAAATTTGGTAGAAAGGAACAATCTAGAGCACCCAAGTGTGAAATCATCATTTTGACTCATAATGATTTGATCAAAGTTAGTTGTCTCATAAATTATATTACCCCATTTAGGGATACTTTGGAAAAAATTGGCACTTATATATGAAAAATTCACATCATTTAGTGTGTTTTAGTGTTTTTATGCTAAATTGTGCATTTTGATATAAATTGGTCAAAAGCCTAGTTAGAGGTCATTAGTGGCTAGTTTTAGGTGTCTACAATGCCAACCATTGCTCAACAGGTACACTTCACAGTTGTAAAAGAGGTATGAGTTATTTTCAATGTAACTATGTTTGCACAATTTTGGTTTAAATCTAGATAACCTATGTGTGGGTTACTTTGGAAATAGGATATGCCTTGATTTGAATTGTTTTAAAACATTTTAGAATAATAACAAGGATCAGCCAACTCTTAGAAGATAGAGTTTAAAAGATGAAACCATATTTTATTAACTTATTGGGAATGATGAAGAGGGAACAACCCTTATGTTGATAAAATGGTTTACTTGAATAGTTTTGATAAGAATAACTATAGTATTAGATTAATATGCTTTTATTCCCTTCAATACATTATTTTCAAAGAATTCCTAACTATTGGATCTGGGGAAGGAATTTTTGATAAAGTTGTGTTTTAAAGAATATTATTGATATTTCCTATTTTCATTTTCTATTGTGATAAGATTTTGGAAACTTATTTGGATGAGTTTTGGAGGTATGAATCAGGGAGCAGTTAGATGGTGAAATAAACCTAAATAAATGTTTAAAATTCTTGGTTTTATCCTCACCTTTATATGATATTTTTCTTATAGTTACTTACAGAGTTGTGAGTTTGTAAAGAGGCTCTTATTATGGAAATTCTCTAAGTTAACATTGAAGTTTGATAGGTACAAGGAAAGATTTAATAATCAATTTTAGGGACACAATAATTAACTATATTATTGACAGGATGGTGATCACATCTATTTTCCTTGATTATTCTTTCATGTATTGTGTACATTGTGTAGTTATAACCTTAGGATCAAAAAATTCATTGCACATTATTATAATTTGCATATATATTTAAATCCCATAATATTATAGGCAATGTTTGTATTTCAAAAAATTTGTACACACATGTATGTTTGTAATTCATGTCATAGTGATGTACTTTCAAAGACACATATATGAGAAACATTTGTAAAAATGTAAGTATAATGGGTGTGCAATTTATTCAAGTCCTATGAGGTTTATAGCGCAGTTTGATTTCCCTTATGTGATGTTGCTAACAAGGAGAATAACTTAACATTCATGTAGTACAGGGGTTGAGAGAAGTCGCCAGATATTATGACTACTTTTTATGATAGGTCATTTTAGTAGAATGGATATAGAGTTTATTTTACTCTCCATAATCAGGTTGTAGTTTTTGTTGGATAATTGACTTCTTGTAGGGAATTTTTTATAATAGATTATTTTACTAATGTAAACTTAATGTTTTTCAAATTGATTTTATTATATAGCTTAACTTTATAATACCTTCACTTGTTATATTCTAGTTTATATATGTTGATGTGATGCATAGAGATATTTATCAGGGCCAGTTCGATTATTGTAGCTTCTTGATACAAAATCCTCTTTGTGGGGAGGTTTGATTTGAAGGATTTTCAATTTACCAAAATTCATCTATTGTTTTTAAAAGGCTAGTTATGGATACCATAGCCAGTGGGATCCACTCTTATTTTTAAATGGGTTCTAACTACCATGGTATATGCATGTAATTTTAATATTGCTAGTTACACTATTATTCATATACCATATCATTTTGGTACATCTCATTATGATGCATAGTAGGTGTTGACCATTTTTTCCCTACAGGCCAAAATCAGTCCCCTTCTTCCCTTGCTATTTAGAGCTAGTCAATTTCAGGTTACACGAGCTCATTGGCCTTGGTTCAGGAACTGGTTCAACACAGTGGCTTAGTTCAAGCGGCTTCAAGTTTAACACTAAATTCAATTGGCCTAAGTGCAATCAATGGGTTTAATGTTTAAATTTCAACACCTTAGTTCAATCACATTCAATTCATCAAATAGTTCAAGGGGGCTCGGTGCACAATGTTGAACCGTTGAACTAGTTCAATGAATTGGTTCAATCACTTGGTTCAATGCTTTCAGTTCAACAAATTGGTTTAATTATCTTGGTTCAATTAGCTTATTTTAATGCCATCAGTTCATTGGCAAGATCATTAGCTTGGCTCAAGTGGCTCAGCATGTAGCATTGAACCATTGAACCGGTTCAATGAGTGGTTCAAAGTAAATGGTTCAGAGTGAATGGTTCAACTGCCTTGGTTCAATCGGCTTGACGTGTAGCGTTGAAATATTAAACCAATTTTAGTTTAATAGGTTGGTTCAATGAGGCACCCCCAAAGTTGAAGGGCAAGCACCCTTGTAGAGGACAGTCCATGGTCTACTAGCCCTTGCAGAGGGCAGGGAGTAGTTCAAAGGCTTTGCTAAAGGGATTTAAAAGGTGCGAGAAGAATTAAGGCTCTGAATTTCTTTAGACTTTTTGTTCAAAGGAATTTCTTCAGACAAAAGCCTGAAGGAATTCAGAGGAAGACTGCCACCCAAGAGAAAAGTCAAAGGACTTGAAAATAAAAGAGCCAAGGAGTATAAAGGCCGAGACAATTCTTACAGACTTTTGTTCATAGGAAAATGCCTGATGTAAAAAACTTGTGGGAAAAGGCCTGATGAACTTTGCCAAGGACGGTGACATCTTGAAAACTATCAAAATTAAGCATGTAAACTAGCCATTGGGTTTTCAAGTAATGACAGGTGTGCAAACATCAAATTTTACACCAAGAAAGCCAGAGTGTGGAAGGCACCAAGTGGAAACTATAGAAGACTTTGACATGCTTTTTTAGGAGTAGTGGAACGTGCCACGTGTCCCTTGCAGGGCTCAGTAGAAGCTGACAAGTGTCAACATCTATGGGTTTTTCCTTGTGCTTTGTTATTCAAAGAGAAGACTTGTGGGCCTGAATGGGTTGTTAAGAGTTATGCGAAGCATGCCAAGTGTCAGCATTCGTGAAGAACCAAAGGAGCTAAAGGCTCTATAGAAATAGCCACATGTCACCTTTCACAAAAATCTCAAAATGCTTCGTGTAACCCTCAAGGGACCCTCAAAGGTGAGCATATGCCACCACATGTCCTAACCCATCTCAGTAGAGTGTGATAAGTGTCTACATCTAAAGCCTTAGGTCTCTCTTAAGCTTCAATGGTAGGTTATCTCAATGTAAGTGGAAGTGGCCACATGTCAATTTTTGCCTGACTCTCAAGGAACCCTCAAAGGTGAGCGGATGCTACCATGTCCCATTATCAGCTTGACAAAAGTTGCCATGTGTTAGTGACCACATTTCAAAGTGTCTTCTAAGTGTCCAAGCAGTGGACTATGACACATGTTGAAAGTAGATGCACTCTGAATAGAAAGAGCCAAAGGAGTAGCAAGAGCAAGAGGAAGTGATCCAAGTGGTGCAAGAAAGTGTTGATTCAAGGAGTTATTCTAGTGGTTGACATAGTACCTACCATGCAATCATTAGGAGGTGCAAATAGTTAATGGTGTGACACATTTTTATTCATTTTGCATTAATCAGTAGACAAATGGCATGGTCCATAATTTCAAATCATGGTAGGGGCTGACACAGCATTATTTTTAGGTGGCTTCCTCATCCCAATGCTTAGAAGGCACATGGGTCACTTGTAAAAAGGGTGCCAAAATGGCCTCTTTCTTCCTCTATAAACTGTAAAATTTCTCATTTGAGAAGGATGGATCCCTCAACCTTAAGGCAAAACTCTGCCCAAAAATCTCTCAGGCTTGTAAGGTAGAGCTGCCAAATTTTTACCTTAAATTAGAACTTAGCTGGTTTTATCTCTATCTGGACTTTTACTTTAAAGTATATATCTATTTTATTATTTTGTGTTAAGTCATTGTCTTTCATGCTTTCACAGATCGATCACAACATGTCCAGTGCATTATGAAGTTTCCTTTCTACATGTTTTCTAGAAGTGTCTATAGAAAGAATACCCGCATCTATGAATAAGCTATCAAAGTGTGTCCCAGGACACCTTTGCTAGTTCCTTCCTCCTTGTACTTCCATGAACCCTTGGTTGACTATTGTAGAAGATCTTCCCACTTCAGATGAAGTGTATAGGCACTTCTTTTTGGTAGAAAGTGTATATTCAAGCTGGGTGGGTCACCACTTTTCTGGTGTATCACCTTTTCATTTTTAGGCTTAGGTTCTATTTTTAGCATCTCTCTCTCCCTTTTCATCCCCCCCTTTTCATTTTGTTTTTTAGCAGTAGGAGAAACCAAGGCCTAAAGGATACATCAGAGGGAGCTAGCCCTTATCTAGAGACTCTCCCCTCCAGCTTCATCAATCCCACAGGTGAGAGGGGAGTTTCCATTGTTGTGTGTGGAAGGGTAGGAGCTTAGCCTCCTAGCCTAGGTGTAATCCACTACATCAATAGTTTTTGGCATGCCTAATGGGATCAAATAGGACAAGTTGTGTCCAAAGAGTTGAAGAATTTTTAGTGTGTTCTTCAACCAACCAGCCATTGGAGGCTTTTACATCAACACCAATGGTGACTCTAAGTTGAATCAGTTGGTTAAGTAGCCTAGTGCCATCAAAAATCACTTTTCTATGTATAATTTCTTTGCACAAAATCATGGGTCTTGTATTCCTTCATATGACTTTGATCATACTCAAAATTTTCAGAGAATCACCTCAAGCAGCTCTCCTAATTGCCCTTCAATGAAAATTGAAGTGGCCCTAGAGTTTGAAAAGTAGACAATGGAGATTGACAGACTGGAGGAGCAATATGAATATCAGTAGGAGCTGATGTATAAAGAGGCATGCTTGTTTAGGAAAGCTCAAGCCTTGCAATCCATGGAGGAGGAGGTAGCGAAATAGAGGAGTCCATTCATTCAAGGCAGTCAATCTTGTGTACCCTCTCTTATCCTAAAGAAAGCCCCCTCTGTACACCAAATCATTTCTATCAGATGGCACTTGCTCACTCCAGTTCATCTGATACATCTACTCTCAATCTCATGTGCCTAACTTTCCAACATCAAAGAGCATCAGAGTAACCCCCCATGGAGATCAATTTTCTCAATTCCTTATATTGTGAATCTTCCATTGGGGAAAATACCATGAGCCAGCACATTCCTCTTCCAGAGACTCTTTTGGTACATCAACAGTCTCTTCCTAGCATTCTTCAACCTCCCCAAGTCTTTCAACATGATGTGCAAATTCCAAGTTGGAGGAAGGAATGCCAAGAACTACTTAGATCCTTGAAGAGGATGATGCTGGTGACCTCCAAGAAAGACTCTTTCAAGATAATCTAGCCAAGAAAATTGAAGATTTAGAGGCTAGGATGAGACTTCTCTGTGAAAGAGAGATAGAGCTTCCAGACCTTATGGAGGAGCCCTAGGACCGTGGAGAAAACATAGTTGATGCCTATTCATAGGAGCAAAATTCCAATTCTAAAATCTTAAACTAGGGGAAAATAGTAAAATCATGGGGCAAGAAGGAGGAGAATAAAGTTTTTTCTCAAAATCTTGAATAAGTTGAGGCTACTCCTACTTATGACAATGTTGGTGACCTCCATGAAAGGCACTTCTAGGAGGATATGGCCAGAAGAATTGTAGAGTTGGAATCCAAAGAGAGATTCCTTAGCTAATGTGTGATGGATGATTTAGACCCAATGGAACATTCTATGTCTAAACACACCCCATCTACACACTTCCAAGAGAGCTATCAGGCCACACTTGATAAAGATGAAGTGATGACCAAGTGGAAGTAGGAAAATCATTCAATCCTAGCTCAAGGACTGCCTCCTCTTCCACATGATTTTTTCACTTCACCCCTTCTCAAGGAGGAACCTATTTTGTAGGAGGTGAGTGAGGAATAGAAGATCCAATCTACAGTTCTTTAAGAGGCTATCATGAGCAAAAATGAAGAAGAAATCATCATCGATGCTCCTTTTGAAGACCTCATTAGCAATGGAGAAGATGCAGGTCATGTGTACATGAAGATGTTCCAGCAATATGAGGAGGAACATAAGCATGGTGAGCTCCCTCTTCCTTTGTTTGATGAACTTCCCTATTGCTTTGATGAGGAGGACAATTATGTTGAGGAGCCTAAGTTAGAGGAGGATCAGGAAAATATCTTTGAACATCTAGAGATCTTGATCTTTGAGGAAGAAAAGGAGAGGTCTCTCTTCCTTGAGGAAGGCCTTGAAGAAGAAAGCTTTCAATAGAGAGGTGATGTTCTGTGGGAAGAGTAATTAGTTTGTGATTCCATTTTAGACATCACAACTATCACCCTTCATCCTAGTAATTAGTTTGAAGTGTAAGGAAACAAGTCAAACCATGACGCACTACAGAGGGAATGTGCAGAATAAAGGGCTAATGGTGATAAGCTAGCAGTCACAAATTTCTTGGTGAAAGGTACTAACACGAAGGACAAGAATTCAACAAGCTTCTAGGAACAAATAGAGTACGTATATGTTGGAAGCATGTTCAAATCTGATCCACTCAAATACCAGCCAATCCAGGTGGCAGGCAAGCAAGTCACCAAATCTCCTTTTCATTCAGCTACTTGCTTGGCACCATAAGTTTCCTTGCTAGGGAGGGGACTTAAGAAGTTTTCCTTTTGATCCAGGAGGAAAGCAAGTATACTTGGTTATTTGTACATAGTATTTTGATTTTAGTTGTCTTTCTAGCTTTCCCTAAGTGCAGTTTGCATAGGTAGTGTTTTTAGCCTTGTGTGTGTTTTCCTTTGTGTGTGCAGTAAAAAAGCTTCATGTTTGATTCTTGGATCTTTTGGGGCTGTTGCTAACCTTTCTTCAAAGCTGTATTCTGAATTTGTGCCCAATGGACTACAAGGCAACTGGTCTTTAAGCATAGTAGGCATGCTTCCCTTGGGAGTCACTAATTTGTTGACCATTTTTGCCCTACAAGCCAAATCAGTCCCCTTCTTCCCTTGCTATTTAGAGCTAGTCAATTTCACGTTGCATAAGTTCATCAGCCTTGGTTCATGAACTAGTTCAACATAGCGACTTAGTTCAAGTGGCTTTAGGTTCAATGCTCAATTCAATCAACCTGAGTGCAATCGATGGGTTCAACGTTTAAAGTTCAATCACATTTAGTTCATCAAATGGTTTAAGGGGGCTCAGCACACAACATTAAACTATTGAACTAGTTAAATGGATTGGTTCAATCACTTGGTTCAATGCTTTTAGTTTCATAGATTGGTTCAATTATCTTGGTTCAATCGGCTTAGTTCAATGCCATCAGTTCATCACCAAAATCATTAGCTTAGCTCAAGTAGCTTGGCATGCAGTGTTGAACTATTGAATTGACTTAATGAGTGGTTCAAAGCAGATGGTTTAACTACCTTGGTTTAATCGACTCGACACACAACGTTGAACCGTTGAACCAATTTTGGTTTAATGGGTTGGTTCAATGAGGCACCCCCAAAGCCAAAGGATAAGCACCCTTGCCGAGTGTAGTCCATGGTCTAATAGCCCTTGCAGAGGGTAGGGAGCAATTCGAAGGCTTCACCAAATGGATTTAGAAGGTGCAAGAAGACTTAAGGCTCCAAATTTCTTTAGACTTTTTGTTTGAAGGAATTCCTTCAAACAAAAGCATGAAGGAAGACCAGCACCTAAGAGAAAAGTCAAAGGACCCAAAGACAAAAGAGCCAAGGAGTAACAAAGGCTAGGACAATTCTTACAGACTTTTCTCTATGGGAAAAGGCTCGATGTAAAAGAACCTGTAGGAAAAGGCTCGATGAACTTTGCCAAGGATGGTGATGTCCTAAAAACTATCAAAGTTTAGCACGCAAACTAGTTGTTGGGTTTTTAAGTGACAACAAGCACGCAAATGTCAAATTTTACACCAAGAAAGCCAGAGTGTGGAAGGCACCAAGTGGAAATTGTAGAAGACTTTGACATGCTTTTTTAGGAGCAACAGAATGTGCCACGTGTCCCCTATAGGGCTCAACAAAAGTTGACAAGTGTCAACATCTGTGAGTTTCTCCTTATGCTTCATTATTCAAAGAGAAGACTAGTGGGCCTGAATGGATTGCTAAGAGATATGAAAAGCATGCCAAGTGTTAGCATCTATGAATAACTAAAGGAGTTAAAGGATCTATGGAAATGGCCACATGTTGCCTTCCATAGAAATCTCAAAATGCTCTGCATAACCCTTAAGGGACCCTCAAAGGTGAGTGGATGCCACCACATGTCCTCACTCATCTCAATGGAGTGTGACAAGTGTCTGCATATAAAGCCCCAAGTCTCTCTTAAGCTTCAATAGTAGGTTTCTCTCAAAGTAAGTAGAAGTATCCATGTGTCAATTTCTACCTGACTCTCAAGGAACCCTCAAAGGTGAGCAGATGTTGCCACATCCCATTATCAGCTTGATGAAAGCCACCACATGTTAGCGACCACATTTCAAAGTGTCTTCTAAGTGTCCAAGTAGAAAACTACAACACATGTCAAAATTAGATGCACTCTCAATAGAAAGAGCCAAAGGAGTAGCAGAAGGAGCCAGAGGAGGCAAAGTAGCCAAACATAAAAGTAGATGAAGCGATCCAAGTGGCATAAGAAAGTGTCGATTCAAGGAGTTATTTTGGTCGTTGATATAGTACCTACCATGAAATCATTATGATTCACAAATAGTGAATGGCATGACCCATTTTTCTTCATTTTGCATTGATGAGTAGACAAACAGTGTGACCCATAATTTTGAATCATGGTAGGGGCTGACACAGCATTATCTTCAAGTGGCTTCCTCATCCCAATGCTAATAAGGCACATGGGTCACTTATAAAAAGGGTGCCAAAGTGGCATCTTTTTTCCTCTATAAATTGTAAAATTTCTCATTTGAGAAAGATGGATCCCTCAGCCTTAAGGCAAAACTCTGCCCAAAAATCTCTCAGGCTTGTAAGGCAGAGCTGCCAAATTTTTACCTTGAATCAAAACTTAGCTATTTTTACCTCTATCTAGACTTTCACTTTAAAGTATATGTATGTTTTATTCTTTTGTGTTAAGTCATTATATTTCATGCTTTCACAGATCGATCATAGCATGTCTAGTGCATTGTGAAGTCTCCTTTCTGTAGGTCTGCCAGAAGTGTCTACAAAAAGAATAGAGGCACTTGTGAATAGGCTGTCAAAGTGTGTCCCAGAATAGCTTTGCTAGTTCCTTCCTCCCTATACTTCCACAGACCCTTGGCTGACTATTGTAGAAGAACTTCCCACTTTAGATGAAGTGTATAGGCACTTCTTTTTGGTAGAAAGTGTATATTTGGGTTGGGTGGGTCACCACTTTTTTGGTGTATCACCTTTTCATTTATAGGCTTAGGTTCTATTTTCAACATCTCTCTCTCCCTTTTCATCCCCCCTTTTCATTTTGTTTGTTAGTAGTAGGAGAAACTAGGGCCTAAAGGAGACATCAGAGGGAGCTAGCCCTTATCTAGAGATTCTCCCCTCTAGCTTCGCCAGTCCCATAGGTGAGAGGGGAGTTTCCATTGTTGTGTGTCGAAGGGTAGGAGCTCGGCCTCCCACCCCAGGTGTAATCCACTACGTCAATAGTAGGATGAGGAGAGTTTGGAAAGGCTTATGCGGTAGGTCCTTAGGCCACCACATGTCCTACCACCACTTCATTCTATTTTCCAAGTCACTCATGTTATGTTGAGTTTGAGCCAAGTCATAAATGCAATGTTATTATGCCAACCCATCATGATTGAGTTTAAGTCAATTACCAATTTGATGTATAAACCAATTCAAGATCCAACTCAAGGAATAGCTTGAGTGATATGTTTGGCAAGACAACTCATCATGCCAACTCACTCAACAACTGAATGTATACCAACTCTAATCAACTCATAGCTTGAGTTTTAACCAATGTTTTGAGTTCAAAGGATATACTTGATGAAAACCAACTCAAGAATAATAGGTAGATGTGGTTGAAGCCATGATTTTCATAACCAACTAAAGGCTATTTGAGGCCTTCATAATGTCTCTAGGTGGTGAATGTGGGATTTATCCCTTAATGTAAAATTGTTACTGATATTAAAAGTTCAAACTTGTTGGCTAAATCCTTTGGAATGACTAAGTAGAAATACACAATACAAGTTGTATTTGCATAGAAAAAGGATGATATAATCTATTTTGGGGCATGGTCATTTGGATGATGGCAAACATTACACATTTTGTCAATGAAGATGAAGTAGGGTTGAAGGAGCTTGCCAAAGGGAGCTCACTGATGGATTGATGTTTTGAAAGGGAGAAGATTGATGTTTATTTTTTGGTATGGATTTTGACAAGGAAGACATACACAACCTCAAATCGTGGATTCTTCTCTTTGAGATGGTGTATGGCTAGAAAGATAGGAGATTGAGCTTATATGGAGGGTAATTTCACTTATTTTATGAATCTCTAAATCATGGTGAAGGGTATATAGTTTAGGCACACAAAATTTATCCAGGGAGGATGACTGCAAGTATTGAATATGGAGTAGTCATGTCATGTATTCACATGGTTCTAAATGTGTTGAAGGCAAGGCATTCATTTTGGTAAAGCCATGGATGAAGCTAAAGAAAGTCACAACTATGTGTAAAAATCCAAACATGTTTTATGAATTATCATTTTGTCAAATCCATTATACTAGATGTAATATATATGATGATTTAAGCTAAGCTAAAGATGAGCCAAGTTGAAGACGGATATGGTATGCATTTATGTTATTTCTAAAGTCTAAAATTGGTAAAGTTATTGATATTTGGGCTAAGAATTGAGTCATAATTTGAATTTATTCATTTATGTTATCATTAAATTTTTGAGTGTTTCTTTAATTTGTATATGCAGGTCCCAAAATGAAAGACAATTATATCGATCTTATGTTTATGATTAAGATATAGTCCCTAAAAAAAATGTATACCATATGCTTGTTATGGCATGGTCCCAAGCCTATATGGATTTTTTTTATTTTACAATGCTTATATGGTGAGACCTTTAGGCTATGGGAATATGATGTGTGAATTTTGGGCACATTACACCTAATATGTAATGTATTAAGGCCATGGGGTGGATAGTATAATGATGTTAGGATATTTATAAATGCACAAACCCATAACAACATGTTATAAATTTTCTTCTATTATATGGTGATATGCAAGGAAGAAATGGTTATATATTGAGTTGTAGGTCAGTAGTAATCAAAGCACTCATTAAAGTTATTTTGCCCATGCGATATAGTTTGTATATACTCTAATGGATAAAGACACTTGAATACACAGAGAAGATGAACAAATGTTGTTGACAAATGAGAGAGGTTTTATAAAAGAATTAGAGTATTTAAAGAGAGTTTCAACATTATTTTTAGGTTCAAATTTTATTTGGATCTAAGTTGTAAAATTTTAATATTTGCATTTGTTTTAATGGATCAGTTCAAAATTATGAACCCAGAGATGTAGCCTAAATGGGTGAACTTTGTTATCATGTTTGTGTCTATTTTTTATTTTCAGTTCATTATAAAATTCAATTTATATTTTATTTTGGAAAATTAATTAATAGAATAATATAATGAATTACATGAATTAGAAAATGACATAAAAAAAGAGTTAATGTGGGAAATTAATTTACAAATTTTTATGATTAATTTATTCATTAAAAAAATTATATAACAATTTTCTATTTCATTTAAAGGGAATTTAGAATTTTATTATCGATTTATATAAAAATTTTACCCAATTTATGAATCAAAATATCCCTTAGAGGCATCACACTCCCCAAAACTAGTGTAGGATACTCTCAGCTAGTTTCTTGAAACCGCCTTCATCATGAGCCATATTTTGATTGATCCAAACTAGGATAGGGATATTTAACACATATGAAATATGAAGGGTAGGTTATAAACATTCCAAAACCATCATCATATTTGTCCCTAACTATTGGTCTTCCTCTAGACACTTGTTCTCACCATCTGCAATCACCATCACTAGCCTACTAGGTTTATCCTTACATTTGGCACAAAAATGGAATTTAATTTCTCAATATAATCCATGTAATGGATACTATGATATCTTTAAATAGTAATATTTCCTTATAATTCATCAATTAGACCTTAAAATGCTTCCCAATTAGATTTATCACTTTCTCACTTGGTGGTCACCCTTTATTCTCATTATCTTCCATAGATCACCTAAAGTGAAGGATATTTCATAAGTATTTTTGTGTTTATCTAAATAAATAAATGGTCATGATGAGTTATATTATGTCCTAATTTACCTTCCCATCATCCTTCAAATCTCCTCTAAAGCTACAAAACACATAAAATTTGTCAAGAAAGCCTATTTTGTACCTTATTTGTACAAGTAGGGTACCAACCAACTAGATAGGATGGAGATTGAGAGAGTATTATTCAATCATAAAACCATTTCCATATCACACTATCCATATTTAATTCATCTTTACTCACTTCTTTTCCATCATGTGACACACGTGGGATATGGAGTGTTTTAGCTCATTTTGACTATTATCATTTATTTATAAAAAATAGAGATTGAACCTATGAACAAATTCCACTAAAAGAATATATAAGAACTCCTTAAAATTTACCCAAGATCTTGGGTCACCATGCAATTTATTCATACTAGTGTGAGCTATTGAAATTGGACTCTCGAGCTTAGGAGTACATTTTAGGTGGGTTTGCGATGTCTTTTAAGCCACAAGTACTTTTTATATGATATATCCTAAAAATAAAAGGTTACAAACAACCTCATACCTATTTTTACGTTTATCTAATATTTGGGAATATTCACTTGGCCTTAGAAGTGGTATTGAGACCCCATCATAGCTTTAGGCCTAGATAAGGTCTAATAGGCCTAATAATGATCCTGCATGTTTAGGACATATTGTTTAATTTATTATTAATATGAGGCCTCATTAATGTTTTTTCATGCTTAAAATAAATCCTTAAACCCTTATACAATGAATTAATATTTCACAACTCATCTCTTTATCATCTCCATAACATACCTATAGTTTTGCCTCCCTCAAAGTGCCCTCTATCTGATATGGAACAAGGGGAATATCCATTATATTATAATAAAAAATTAATTTATGATATGATATATATGGCCATTAGGACCCTCTACAAAAATTCTTTGGTCTAGATCATACTCCTAACACCTCCAAACATTGTAAAATCCAAGGCAAACTTATATAATAGTGACTGTGTTCATGATCTTAAGATTGTTTGTAGGTTGAGTGTTGGGGAACTCAGTTTACATCTTTTTTCTCTATAATTAGAATCTCATGAGATGGGTATAACCATATTGAATTTATCTTAACATTTAAATTAATCATCATCCATGCTAATCTCCTCAATCCCTCTCTCTTACTTGACTAGAGCTAATCAAGTTTACTATAACAAATTGTGTAAATGTGTTATTTACTCAAGAAAATGACATTCATATAAGTGTTACTCAGTGTTAGACCTTTTTTATCATAAAATAAGACATATTTTAAGCCATTGTATCACTTTAAACTCATTTAGACTCACCTCATATCATGTATTAGGTTTTGTGTCCAAACCTTTCTAGCATACTAGCCTGGGTTGGTCTCTCCACTATAGTAAGATGTAGGTGGCTACCTTTAGGACATATAAACCCCAATAGGATGTTTTAAAAATTATCTTTCATTATTATAATTTCATTTTAGTCATTGGATTCATATTCATACTTGAACTTATCCATACCATGACCTAAGTTAGACCAACATCCAAACTATTGTGTTCAACTTGCACTATCACCCTACAATCAACTATAGGTAACCTATTTAGACCAAAAGGGGATACTTTAGGTGGTATTTTAGGTCAAAACTATGTAATTTAACCCCCTTAAATGATCTTTGGGCCATTTTTTCCATTTATCATCTTGTAATTTCACTTTTCTACAATGTAGGATTCTATTAGGTCTTATATCATGATGTAAGGCCATTTAAACTCAGAATATTGTAGAGAATACTATCATTATATATTTGTAGAATGATTGAGATGGATACCTACTTACATTATTATTACATGACCAAAAAACCAATATCTCTTATCAAATAATTTCCATTATGTTATTGGTCCATGAAGGAAACATTTAGACCTACTCAAACCTCAAAACAATTTAGTATGAGAGGGTCAAATGTAATTCAAAATTCTAGTTTCATAAAGTTTAAAGTAAATTCCCTAAAGTCACTTTATTCACCTATGATCATGGTTTGGGTTATGTTTGCAATCATGTGACATTTATTCTATATCAATGTCACTTCTAATGTTCCTATGCCTTAGTGGAGGTTTAAACAATATTAGTCACCTAAAATTTAATTTAACCCTCCCTTTTTGGGACCACTTATAGGTGTATATATAGAAGGTCTATATGTGAATATATGACATATGACTATGTGCATGGTAAATTTGTTTTTAGTCCTCCATCATCGATGTTATTTTTATCTCCATGTTTTAATACTTTATGAGGATCTAAAACAAGCTTAAACACCCTAATTCAACTTTGATCATCCTCTATTTGAGTCACAGTCAGACCACTATAGGTAGTAATCTACAAGATATAAGGCAGTATGTATTAGGTTATTTCTTTAAGTTAACTTATCACCCTTTTAAAGGTTCAAACTTGTTATTTCAACCTCATATCCATATCATCACTTTTAAGACCTCTATATCTAATATTCATGATTATGCAAGGTTCTCTAACACCTGACTATGTATGACAATCATGAAGGAAACTGACTATGTGAGTGTGTTAGACCTAGAACCTCACATAAAACACTCTTGAGACCTAAATCCTTCAAAGTAAAATTAACCATCATGAAATATGAAAGTGGAAACATTATGTTTGGTTTGTTCTAAAATCACTTGCATGAAAATGACCTTATAATAGGTGAAACTTGGTCTTCAACCTTAATGGAGTTCTCAACTAACAAAATGAGATGTTTTGTTAAACAACTCACCTTTACACATGAAATAATGTAAAAAAATAGTGAGATAATTATGTTCACACTTTCTATAAACACTTTCATTAATTGGTTTATATGGACCAATGCAAATAGAAGAAAAACCTATAGGTTATGGGAATGAGCAAACATAAAATAGTGACAAACTTCTTAGGATTGGTTCATAGAGTAGAAGTAACCAATTATTGAAATCTCACCATTGAATGGAAATATACTATGATCAATATTTACCACCAAGCTAATTTTACCTAATTCATCTCCTATTCATTGTACCATCAAAAAATTATTTGACCATTCTTGCATGCCAAAAAGATTGACATAGGAAAAGAATGGTTTTTAGCCATTTCTAGGTGTTTCAAAATTGACCAAGTGTAGAAGTGATTTCTTAGGAGTTGAATAGACAACTTAGAAGCCTTTCACATGTGCCACACTCATGTACAAACCATAAAAATGCCAAAACTTCCTCCTTTTCCAGCCATTTTCTTGATTTCAATGTAACACCTACAAGGTTTTAGTTAGGAATAACATATCTAACAATAATATGACATGTAGGATGTTAAAAAGGCACTTTTGAATACTTTTCCTTCTAGTAAAACCATACAAACTTCATTAAATGGCCTAAATATGACCTTAAATGACATGAAATGACATAAATGAATAAATGTGACTATGACAAAGCTAATGACACATTTAATGACATCACTAGGACCATGGTACACCATATGAAATCATATAATAACCTTTTATCAAGTTTTATAATATAGGGTGTTGACCTATTTTGACTTGTGGTAAAAAAGTCAATAGTTACATTTATAGATTTTATAGTTGTCTTACCGTTTTAAGGTGGGGTAACTCCTAGTTACTATTTTTCCTCACCTCAAAGGGGTTAAATTATTGTGAAGAATTTTCTCCACACTTGACATAATTCTTAGATTCAGTGGGGAATGCTTTGGAAGCATGTTCTCCATAGTCATTCAGTATTTGGTACTTATATTAGTTTACATATTTAGTGGGGGAATGTCATATGAACATGGCTTCCACACATTCACATTTTCTATATTATAGTGGGGAATGATTTAAAATCATGTTCTCCAGATTTATTTAGTATATGCTACTTATATCATTTCTCAAATTTAGCGGGGGCATGCTTTGGAAGCATGATTTCCAGACCTATTCAGTATTTAACATCTCTTTAGTTTACAATGGGGATATGTTTTATAAAAATGTCCTCCACATTGGTACTTATATCAATTTTTATATTTCTCCATTTATATTATTGGCATTCTTTGGAAGAATGTCCTCCACACTTACATAATTATCCGAATTTTCCAAAGCACATAGTTATATGATTTAGATTCATAGTTGTGGTAAAATTATATATATTGGTACCATTATTATGCATAGTTTCATCATGATATATATCTAAGGTGCATATGCTATGTAACATATTCCTAATATTTCAAAATTTGAATCAATTTTAGATTTTAAAACCATTGCACATATTGATACCTCATAGACTTTTATAGACCATATTGAGCCACTCTATTGCAATAGTTGGATCACTCTTTGGTATGGTTGAGGTGATCAAATCACTCAATCTTACCAAGTTTTTAGGTTTGAATTGATCATCCAAAATCACAAAGTTATAAGTATCATTTGGTTTCAAGGTTTATCTAATCTCAACTACTAGGTGGTAACTCAATTTTGTTCTGAAGTTGGGGGCATGTGACTCTCTCTCTCTCTCTCTCTCTCTCTCTCTCTCTCTCTCTATATATATATATATATATATATATATGTACTTTAAATATGTATCCTAATCTTAGTTTCAAATCCTTATAATGATACATCTTTTATAAAATAAATTTCTAATAGGCAAGGAGTTGCATCAACACATAGGTGTACTCCTAAACCTTGCTCTTTTAATTTAAATCAATTTCAATTAATTTTAACCTAGATTATATGCACTGATTTTACATTGTACCATGTTATTTTTTTTTACATCAGTCACTAATAAATCACTCAAATTCAACTCAGAAGAGACAAGGTGTGCATACACACCTATGTACTTATTCCTCTACTTTAAAAGTCAATTTCATTACTAGATTAGGGAGCAAAAGTAGATGATATTTTTTGATTATGTAACACCTTAGTTTTGTACACTTCACAAACTTAGACTTTAGTTATTCATCTTAGTTATACACTCTTCTTGCTTATAAAAACCTTGCATCTACTCTATCTTATACACTTTGGCCTATCTCTTAGTCAAACCAATATTATATTGATTACATAGACATTATATCTTTCCCATAATATTTAAAATGTACTTATCTTACACCTCTACAAGTTCTAATATTGTACGTATTTTACTACTCCCTAGACACTAATGTCCAATTCAAATAGTATAATTGATATTATTGTCCTACCTTGATGTAAGTGTCTAGTGCCCAAAAGTCATCTAATTTACAAATGAAATGTATCCTAATGGTCAACCTAAGTCATTTAATGCAATTTATTACTCCAAATGGATTGATATATGTAAAATATCAACCCTCATTAATTCCTCACTTAGAAATGACCAAAGAGACCAATGTACCTATCAAAAAGCACTTTATTAATTATTGAATTGATTAAAGTTTCCCTATTTCCATACTAGTCATAGGTTAAACACATATATAGGTCTTAATTACTAAGTTAGCAACCCAAGGGACTAATTTAGTAATTTACAATCTAGGTAATTATTTTACTTTATTTACCCACATTGCATGATTCACACACAATCCAATACATAAGGGATAACTTCATCAACTTGAAACCATTTTTAGATTATTGTATATGTAGGAAACATCCTTTGATAGTAGATTCATTGGGATCAACTCAACACTATATTCTCACTCAACCATTTTCCATAAGGTCATATTGAAGATGAAAAGGTAGGGTTTTGAAATTTCACAAGGAGTGATAGTATATGACCTAGATCTAAATGCTATGAGAGAAGGTGAAGAAAAACCTAGAAGCATTTGGGTGATCACATCATATTTATTTATATATTTCATACATGACAATAGCATTATAATTATATAGTAACATCTATGAAACCTTTTAGGACTAATGAAAATTTCCAAATAGTCAAAGGTACCTATTCTAGAATCCAAAAACTATTACATAATTATTTTCCCACCTAATTGTTTCCTATTCTAAATCCATAATTATATTAAAATCATAAAAATATAAGTACTCTCTTATTTTTCATTTCTATATCTATAATAATTGTAATTTACATATTTATACTATCTTAAAATAATAAAATTAGTGTATGCTTATATCTAAGTTTAGCATTTAATTGGCCTACTATAGATAAGATTATCACCCTTGTGCCATTTCATTTCTATACTTAACCTTAAGCTTAAAGTTAAAAACATACCACAACTATTTCATTTTAGGGTTAAACAATATGGCATTTTGTATCTCCAAACTTGATTGTTGATCACTAGCTTATAAATTTAATTCAACTTTTGGTTTTTTTCCAAAAAATATCATAGATGAACTTAATTCCATTTAAACTAAGCACATGATACAACCAAAGCGAATGAGAGTTTAGATAAATCCTAAATTTATATCCCTATTTATCTTATAAAAAGTGTCTTTTGAGCATTTCCCATGCCTTATATATGTTCTTGGAAATAAAAGTTACACCAATGGTGACATGGACCTTTATGAGTGAAGATTATTTAAAATTCAATTCCTTCAAAGTTCCCTACCTTATCTAATATAGTTCCTAAGAAACATTTATAGGATTATTCACCTTTCAAGGCATAGATGATCCATTTAACACACAAAACATAACCTTAAATTTTTATTTATATAATACCTACACCTCCCAATATTTTTGTATTACATAATATACCCCAAACAATTATGTGGAATCTTATATCATATTTAGAATTGGATCTAATAAATTATCTCACAATAAATTTTTGCATAAGTAGCCATAAAAGGTACCCAAAAATAGGAATAGCAAACATGAGTCATAGCCAGCACTTTATAATAAGTTTTTAACTTTCCTACTAAAGATGATGGTTTAAATTTTTGATAACCAATCATTTTATTAACCTTTTGAACTACATAGTTACAAAAATTAGATGGAGTGGATTAACAATCAAAAGGGATGTCAAGGAACTTGAATTTATCACCAAGATGAATTTAATTTAGTTTCTACTTGAGAAACTAAGTGGGCATGGGGGAGAAATATTTCCTTAAACATTAAGTTTTCTTCCATTAAATAAAAGATCTAGAACTCAAATAGAACACATCAAGAAATTTCATGGTATTATAAATGAAATAATCCTATTTAGCCAAGGTGAGAAAGGAATCATCATTAAAATTTACATTGACCTTTTGTTTTTGAGAATGTGGTAGTCAAATACATTTAACTATCCCTCTAGAGTTGTATTATACCAATAGAAAACTTAACCAATTAACAACTAACACATAAATATAAGGAACAAGAATACACCCTTGGAAAATAAACTAAAATAATTAAAATTGCTCAAATTGGACATACATACAAGAACTGACATCCTAAAAATGTATTTTAATAGAAAAAAATAATATAGAGCCAACCCTTAAAGCCTAAAGCATTTCGAAGATAAATTGCCATTCAATCATATCATATGCTTTTTAAAAATCAATTTTGATGAAAATTTATTTCTATTGTGATGTTTTAACCCATTAAATTCCCTCCTAGAGAACAATAATGTTTTCAAGTATATATCTTTTATAAATAAAACTAGTTTTGTAAGGGTGAATAATAATATGTAATAGTTACCTAACCCTAGGAGTAAGAGATTTAGCCATACTTTTATAGGAGACATTAATAAAGGTAATAGGTATACAACTTGTAATAAGCTCTAGGTCCATATGTTATGGAATTATTTTAATATTACCTTAATTAATAAGTTTTTAAATGGTGTTGGTTTGAACATCTTCTAATTACACTTTGTGTAGAGATAGCACCATAATATCCTAAAAGTCTTGGTAGAATTCACATAGAAACCCATAAATACTAAGGACTCTATCAATATCCATTGGATAATGGCCTCCTAGATCTCCTCAATGAAAATAAGGAAATAACAATAAACTCATTGTCATTTAGTGAGATTACAAGGAACTAATTAAATACATTAGGATATAGTATTTCATTGTTCAGGTGTGGAATGTTGAACAAAAAAATGCATCCTAGTAATGGGAGACAAAATATTTCAAGATATCAAGGAGTGTGAGGTGAGTATCAACTTTGTTGATATATTTATGATAGTAAAATGATTACCAGTAATTAAAGAGATAAAATAAATACTTGTAAGTTCTATCTCCAATTTTTAAATAGTGCATACATGCTCAAATTTGATCTCCCAAAACTTGATAGTGTTCCTTCACCTTGAGCTTGTGCCTTTATATGAAAAATTGTTTCTAAAAACACTCATTGAAATGAGTTTTCCCCAATGCTTGTGAAACCAAAGATAAATCATGGTGCAAATCATCATAAGCATTTTCATGGAAGATAGATGTTAGTGTACCATAGATGCATTAAAATTTAGTTTTTTGATTAATAACATTATCCCACCACTTTGTCCATCCAAAAGCTCTCAAAGACCTAGAGGAAAGGTTCAAAATTATAGTGATATGTTTCTTGGTCCAAGAATGATGTAGGTAAGCAGTATTAAGATAAAAATATGACTTGGCATTCCTTATGGCTGGGGGGCGGTAATCCATTATAAATCATTCATTATAAGAAACATGTCTGAAATTAAATCCTTTGGGATGGTTGACAAAAGTCAATAAAAATTATTGATAAATCTAAAAATATTATGCTCTATAAATATATCTCTATCTAAATTTTTCTCCACCTTGGTATAAGTTGGACCACAAAAACCATGGTGAGGTGGTAGGGAGTTGGCAGTGATGATTGGGATATAATAGACCGAGCTTATTATACATGTATAACCATGCCTACTTTTAGCAATGGTCCTTAGAACCACTCATCAAGGCATGCTAGTTGTTGTAGTCTATGAAATTTATAATGAGACTGTAAATGGTTACATGAATTTACAAATATTTAAGGATAAACACAACATAAATTTTAATGTTCTCTTTGCATATATGTGTGGTTATTAACACTTTACCATTTACATAATTAAGAGATAAAAAAATAAGAAAGAATACATTCATTCATATGGAAGAGATAGAGAATTTGAATAATATTTATGTATGTGAAAAACAAAATTTAGAAATAGTTATTTAATCAAAGATGACCATATATATAACATTACATATTAGCATATTCTCTTACTAAAGCAAAGTATATATAATGTTGTGAAGAAGATGTAACTCTTTGTCTTCATGACCTTTCATCTTTAGCATCAAAGGACTTGTTCAAATACATATGATTTGTTGTCTTTAATGACACCATATATTGTATAAAATGTGGTATGCCTTACAATTTTTGCCTATTTATTTTACAAAATTTTGTGTAAATTCTAATTCAAACTTCATTACTAACTATTGACCATTCTTGATCCCCAAGTTAAAATGTTAACCCCTATAACAAAAATTGTTGCCTTGTCACATTTTATCACCTTGTTCATTAGCATATTCCATGATTTTTGAGGTCTTAAAATGGTCTTTATAAGGTCTTATCAGCATATTTAATAGGTTACTTTGACAATTTTAAGGTAATGTTTTTTTCTATGTTATGATTTTCTATCTATATCGTGGTGTGAATAAAGTGGATCCTAAATTTGTCATAGGTTATAGGTTATATCTAAAAATCATTTTACCCATTCATCACCTTATATTAACATTCACACATGTTTTTAAAGATTAAGGTTGATTTACAAACTTTAAGGTAAGTGAAATTGAAGGAAAAGTGCATATAACTAATTTTAACATGTGGAAAAGCCAAAAAAAGGATAAATACACATAAAAATACAATTTACAAATATTTTTAGGTAGTTTTATAAAATTCATGTATATAGGGTATGTTAGACCAAATCATTTTTGTAGGAAATCACTCCAATAAGGTAGTTATAAGCACTTGTATAGACTTGGGAGACTTACTTCTAGGTGAAAACATTTCATAGGTGTTTATTCAACTTATATAATCAAAATAAATTAATGGAGTGTAGGTTAAAGTCTCAAGATTCGAAAATTTTCATTACAACCTCCATCACTCCCTTGGCAAGCTTTAAAAGGTCAATTTAAAATGCTTATTTCATACAATAAATTAGGAGTTGGGGCCTAAGATGTTTTACATAGGATGGGTTCCTAATGAGATTAAAATTAATGGAAATATTGGTCATATTAGTATTCCCTCCTTTATTAACAATCACTAAGATCTTAAGGTGCTCTAAAATTGCCTACAAACCCCACGTGCTATTTTTTATCCTTGAAATGATAGTTTTAGATTATTTGGATGCATGGGAAAAATTAGAGAGAATATATAGGGTATATGAAAACATATCACATGATATTACAATCCACACTTGGCACAAGTGAGCTCAAGAGGAGAATAAAACTCTTCTTTTACATAGTCTACAAGTTGGATGTCATGCTCTTATTTGTTTCAAGTTTTTTAATAGTTGAAAGAATAGAATGAATGTATCTAACCATTTTATTTATCTTATAAATTTAATTATAGGTACATTAATGTCTCTACTGACCTCTCTAAATAAAATTTAGTGTTTTAGGCCTAAATATTGTATTATGAGGCTGCTTACATAAGAATTACTTGAAAAGTTTTAAGTCTATATTTTCAAAGATGTATGATGGTTAAAATTTCTTGATGAGTTTATTGAGTTAGTGAAGGGTTAACTATATGTTTTAAAATGTCAATACAGGCTTCATAAAAGGTTCTTGCATTGAAAAAGTAGACCTACAGGTCTGCCTAAACTTGTAGGTCTCTTTTACACAAAAAATGCAATAACTCTTTGCTTAAAAAGATGTTTAAAGGGATGAATTAAGTGTATAAATTGTGTATATACACTTTAAATATATATTTAGGTCATATTTTATGTCAATCATGACAATGAAGATTCATTCTTCAGCACTAGCAGTCAATAAGCCCAAACAGACTTTAACAACACTTACAAGATTATAGGTGAAAGATAGGAGAAATAAATATTAGAAGGATTAATTAGATTCATTACAATGTTTTTAAAAGTGTGAAATGTTTAAAGAGAGAAATATCTTACCTCATAGTGATCAACAAGCCTGATTAAACTCAAGAGACCTAAATGATAATGTACAAGCCTATTTAAGGTTTCAAGTTGATTTCTAAGTTTGAAAGAAAATATACAATGCATGCATTGGATATGAAAGTCATGAGTCTTGATAAAGTCTTGAATAGTTTGACATATTTTAAGTGGAGACAATGCAATTTCCTCTACCCATGGGAAAACTATAAAATATAGTCTAAACACCCAATGTTCATTCACAACTAAGAGTGTTTTAGTATAAACCTACAGTCAAGCCTATGTATAAATGCAAAAAAAAAATTGATTAAGAGGGATGATTAGAAGATTAAAAACTTTCACAAGGTTTCAAAGAATAAATTAGGTATTTATAGACTTATTTAAGGTCTTCATTCCACTTACTCTCTCCATTGAAGGCAAAGAAACCAAATACACACGTACAGGCCTATGTGAGAACATGAAAAAGATTTGAATGCAATATGTGCATTGAAGTTGGGGATAAAGTGAATGGAAAAAGTGTATGGATTAATTAATATAAGTTACATGGTGAGTTGGTAGTATTGGTAAATAGAAGAACCTTTTAGTTGAAGCCACTCTTAGTATAAAATCTTTTTGAAGACTTGAAGGCATAATGGTCTAACTTAAGTGACTTGAGGCTTGTGTATATAATTTTGTGAGAAAATTTGTTTTTTTAAGGTGAGATGGAGACTTAAATACACTTATAAGGTGATAGTGACTTAAAAAAAAAACACTCTATTTAGGTTTAAACCCCTTCAATAATGAGAAAAGGGATAATAAATTCAGCTAGGGTCAAGATTGATAATATGCTTATGAATCCTATTATGGGCTAGCGAAGCTTGTAGGAGACCTAATGAAGAATAAATATTAAAATTACTATTTTTAATTAGGTCATAATGGGTGATATATACCTAAAAGTGTCATTGGTAGCTTAAAATAAAACATCAAAATAACACTTTTAGGATTGAATTTTCTTCTAGACCTCACACATATAGTTTGCCAACCTGAGATGGAGTTTAAGATGCTCATATATTTCATGAAGGGATGCATGGTTGTTAAATATTTTATAAATAATAGTTAATCCCTATTAATTCATGATTCATGGCATTTGATTGTTCATCTAAGGCCTAAGCTTTATGAACAATCCTTAAGAGTGTAAGGCACTCACAGGGTGCCAAGAAGCACTCTAATGAGGCACTCACAGGGTGCCAAGAAGCACTCTAATGACCCAATAAGAGATACTAACCTTTAGATTCTTATAATGGATTGATTTGAACTTTAAATTAACTTATTAATTTTCTTAACTTTGATGATCACCCTCACATATCCCTAGTTGGCATGTGCAAGGTATAGAATTATACAGAATTAGATTCAATACATGGTTATAGGCTCATTTATGAGAGTACAGGGTTAGGATTGATTTCCAAACCAAGTAAAAGGATTTAAATATACTAGATAGAGGTTAAAAAATATTCTACTCACCTCTTCATGCCTCATAAAAATATGTATGAACCAACCAAGTCATCAAGTTAGGCAAAAAATGAGAAATGTACTATTTTCTAAACAAAAAGCCTATATCAAGCATATTAAGTACATAAAGAGAGATATCTTCTAGCATATGGAGTTTTTCTAAAGAGTTTTAGGCCTTGAAAAATCATTTATAATATTTATAACCTACAAAATTCTTATCAAAATGCTTCAAATGCCTCTCAAGCCTATTTAAGCACCCAGGCTAGGGTTTTAGCTATTTCATGGTTCACACATCCATACAAGGTCTTAAAATCTAAAATCGGCATGGATAATGGTCAATGGATGGGTAAAATTAATTAAAAAAATCCTTAGCTTCACATGTGTGGGAGTAAATTTAAGCCAAAACTAAATTACTAGGCCTAGAGGCCTAATTGAGGCTTAATTAAAGAGAGATACTAGGTACTCAAAAATATATTTAATTTTTTAATAGTATCCATACATCCTTCCACACAAGGAGCTTTGTATGTTTTTAGGGATACAAGGATTTGAAGGTTAGTGAGAGCTTAATGTGAAAAATGAGGTATTGGTGAGTGTTTGATGGATCCAAATGAATTTATTTAGGTCTAATAATATATGGATATTCCTTTCATGGAGATATCTTTCATTGGTGAAGATGAAATTAATATTTTACACTTGTAAGAAAAGATATGTGTAGGAAGACAAATTAGGCTTCAAGACATCCAAGAGGTGTAATCTTCATTACAATGTTAGTTTGAGGAGATTCTAAACTAATGCAAGGTGTCAAAAATAGGGGTAGAAGGTGAACCAATATTAATTTATGATGAATAATGCCACTTGTCCATTTCTAAGCCAAGATAAGGGTAGTTTTAAAGAAGAATAAGACAAGGTTTCAAGGAAACATGAAGACTCCAATGACATTTGGAATAATATATAGCTTCAATGAAGTAACACTTGTATTTGGAGACTCGATGAAGCTATTATACAACTACATTATTGATTATAACTCTTTCCATGGATACTATACACTTGTCAACATCTCTCTTCTATGACTCTCTCTTTCTCCTCTAATCTAATTTATCTATAAATTGAGCCTTGTTTGTCTATACATGTATCCTCCACCTAGGTATGTCAAAGCCCTACCCATTTGTATGCATTTTATCAATGAGAAACTTTTAGTTTTTCCTCTTCCTTTGACTAGTTGTAGTGTGTGTATATGAATAATTGATCTTGTCAGGTGTTTTATTTAGCTTTCCTTGGCATGTTTTCCTTCTCTAACACTCATATGCAACTTGAAAAATTCTTTTTAGGTCATGTGGGGTGTCTAAGTGAAGTGGTAAGGTTTAGTGAGTTATCTACTCATTAGTGCCATTTTATGGCATCTTTATTAGTCCTCTTAGCCCAAGAATATTTCACAACCTCCATAATGAAGTGTTGATGTAGAAATTTAGATTAGGAGTAGTTTTTGTTCAAGTTAGTCTCATAGTTGATGTGCACATGCACTTGGTTGGTAGTGGTCAAATTATTTTGGTGCATCACTTCTATTAGAGTAGGTTTATATCCCTTTTCCTAAAAAGTTGATATATTAGTGAATGAGCCTAAAAGATATCTCAAGGGGAGCTATCCCTATGACCTAGAGATTAAATCCACCTAAAGGTCACCCATAGCCTAGGATTGTCTCCATGTTACGCCAAATTTGGAAGGCTTTAACAATATTCTGAGGGTGAAATTTTGGGTGATAACACTAAAAATTTCATAAACTTAAAGAGTTATCCCATCTTGAGACAAAGATGATATTAGAGTACCATTGACTGAGAAGTAGGTGGATCTACCCCAAGTTATTATATTAAATAATAAATAATGGTTACAGTTTCACTCAAAGTGTTATTTTTTAGTTTTCACTTATTTCACACTACTTAGCCATGTTTTAAAGTTTTAAACTAAAAAAATTACCAATCTTTTACTCTTTATGGGATTTTAATAGATTGGTGTAACCAGGAAGCAACCCTTTATGTTTTTTAAACTATCCCTACCCCACTCTCAAATATTCTTTCCTAAAACATTTTTCACCTTTAAAATCAATCAAAATTACAAGGCTAAGATACCTTAATGTGATATAAGAGGAATGGTTTTTAAATATATGAAATGGTCAACCTAAGATAATGATTAGTTGTTGATGATGTTGTAGATTAATATGTAAAATTTTATGTTGTATAAATCAATTTTTAAGGAGTAGATTTGACTAACAAAGAAGCCTTATTCACATAGAGAAGTTATATGGGTTTATTAGGTGGGATGTATTGTGGCTTATCAAAGATTTTCTAAGTAGAATTTTCAATATTTTTCAAATTTTGATTATAATTTTTCCAGTCTCCTAGAAGTCCCTAACCATATAAAATAGTTTGATAAGAAGATATTGGCTCTATAAGATGGCTTAAATATCATTGTCAATTATATCTTTAATGATTTTCTTATGTTTTTAAACTTTATGTTATATGTATTATACGATCTAATGTATTTTTTCATCATACCTTTTCATTTTAATTCGTGCAAACATGTTGAATAGCATCTCCAACTCCTAAGTGCACATTTTGGTTATGATATTGTCTCTCAATATGAGAGACATGTGGAAAGCATTGTCCATTTTGATTAATGATTCTTGGATCTCCATTACCACCTTTTATTTTTCTAATTGGGATAGATCTAAGATAATTTCCTTCCATGCATATTAGTTTTAGTCCTCTAAATCAAACATAACCATGGATATTTGTATAGCCTAGTGCACAATGACAACTAAAAATTATTAGTACTCCTCCAAAAACTAAAATATACCTTTTGTTTCATTGTAAAATTGTTGGAGTTGAGATTTGATGTCCTTAAAGTAATTTGTTAAGTTTAAAACATGGGTTAACCCCATCAGGAGAGTAATTAATTGATTCACCTTATTTATGACTTGATCCCCCAAAATTTATTGATCTAGTGTCAGGAACATGTTGTGAATCAAATTTCATGCTTTGGCAAGTCACTATTACATTTCAAAATTATCATCATGTAATTAAGTGTTTTGTTGCTTGATATAAACTAATAATATGTCATGGATGATTATAATTTAGAAACACCTTTAATCCACTTTGAAAATGACAATTGATAATCATTGATCATAACATCTTACACGTAAGTAGTAGGTCTAGTATGGTCATAGAATCCAAAGTTGTCATTGGTTGGTCCCTAATCTATATTATTGAGAGAGTGAACATATTTTATCATAGTGTGAGTTTTTGTATATCCATCTACCATGACTTGAGAAACTAACATTTTTACTATAATTTTTTCTCTTGGGCTTCATCCTGTGCTAACCCCAAACTCAAAAACACTTTAGATGGTTGTGTTTGTGCTTTGGTTACTACAACTTGCATTGTTCCAAACCCTTACTACTATTTTGTTATACTTCCTTAGAATATTATTATTTTGGATTGGATTTTGAATACTTGATTGGAATTCATAGCCTCATCCTTAATATTTTTATCATGCTCCTATTTATCCTTCACAACTTCTTAGTTACAACTTTCTAGGCTTGTTATTATGTGGCATTTTTGCCTATATCCTCCTACTTACAGAGCTATTATTTATATTTTTCCTTGTATTCCTTGGTTACTTATTTATCCTCAACCTTTATTTGTTACTCCTTCTCCTTCATAGATTTTTATTTTTATTAATTATACTATTGGAGAAAGGCATCTTTATCTTTATAGGCCTTCTCCTCAGCCACTTTATCTTCCTCCATTTTGGCCTTGGTAGTGCCTTGTGCATGTTTTTAATTTACTTGAACCTATGCCTTAGGTTGATCTAGATGATCTTGACTAGGAGGATAATACAATGGTACTTTTCATTATTTATCATCCTAATATAGGGATTTGACAATGTTATAACTAGAATGAGCTATTTTCATATGTGGGTGAATACAGTAAAAGTAAAAGTGAGAGTGGTAGATAATATGATGATTCCACTTAGTGATTTAGAATAATAGAGATTGGGCATGTGAAAGGAGGTACCAAAATTTAATTTTGGTGCTTCATAGTGAGATTATTAAATCTTTTCACCTTCGTTTTTACTTCCATTTTATCTCCTTCTACACTTATAAATGTTTCAATTCACTTTGATATGGCTAACTACAGTCGAGTGATTCTAGGTGTGTGGAATTTGAGTGACTCTAGGTATGTGAGGTTTCCACACTAGAGTCTTGAGAGGAATATATTATTCTACACTACCTTCTACCAAAAGATATTCCCTTTAAGTTTGTTGTTTTCATGGGGTCTTTTTTTCACCTTGTTCATTTGTGTTTGACCATTGATCAATTTCATCATCTTATGATAGTAATATGTATCCTGATGACCCTTATTGGAATAGAGCTTCTATTTTACACTTGGATTCTTCCTTTTTCCTAGTTTTTTCCACCATAATAGACTTTGGATGTGGAGGAACTTTTACCAACTAGATGTATGCAATGTCATTTCACACCTAGTAAGTACAAAATGAATTCCAAAAGAAGCATTGCTTATCTTATTCTTTATCATTGATATATTCCTTAATACATTCAATCAACACCTTATAAACCTCTTTAGGTGTAACCCCAATAGATTTAAATCATATTCTTATATAATTTTTGGAATCTATGTGTCACTGAGCCATTGTATTATTATGCTAGTTTGTTTAGCCAATGGTGAAGGTTGATGAGTTGGTAGCTTCCACTTGGTGGGGATTTATTATAATAATGGGGAGAATTTTTTTTTTTTGGGTCACCCTAAATTTGTGTTCTCATGTCTATCTAAAGCTCTACTTGTGATTGAGGTAGTGGTTACTTTAGGTGGTATGGATCATAATAGTTTAACACTCCTAGTGACTAATTTATTTTGCCTCATCATTTTTGCTTTAGCCATTATAATGTGATGAATAATGGAAGATGAATGATGGGTGGTTTATATGGATCATGAATCCAAATTTAGACTCCATTATACAGCTTTGTGATGGTGGTGATTGACTTAAGATACTAAAGTACATCCTCTAGTGCATGTGGGTGCAGTGCAATAATGGTATGCAATTTCACTTACTATTGCATTAACTTTACTAACTATAGAAGATGTTTTACATATCATGGACCAATTAGATTTAGGAAGTAATTGGCTATTCAATAGTTGAGATTTAGTATCATTTCTCCTTATGGGTATGTCCACTACATGAAATAGAGTATAATTACTATAAATTGGTAATGGAAGATTAAATTGTTCCTATGAGAAACTTCTTAATATTTTTTTATGAGTTTTGATATGATGAACTTAGGACAATTGAATTCCTCCCCCAACCTTTTCATTTTATGAAAAAATATTTATTATGACTTTTATCACCTACCTCACATCTTTTGTTGTCTGTCAATACCACCAAATTATGCATTCTATGAGGACTCAAACTTGTACATCTATAACCATATTTATAGACACTCCTCTAATCATTTATGCTTAACTCCATAATTTATAACTAAATTCAAGATTTCTATCTTATAACATGTAGATAGTTTCACCTTGTTATCATTCCTATAGTATGTTTTATTATGTTTCTATCAATATGAAATGTTACATCCTTAGACAAACGTATTTCTCTTGTTTGTATCTATTGAGAAGGGTCATCATCAATTCTTCATGTTTTTTTAAAATATGTAATATTATCAACTGTTAGGCATTAGATATCACATTATATCAATAAGTTCAAGCACTCCCTACCATTAAATAATTAATTTTTGTTTTAGAAAGCATTATTTGTCTCTAATATTATTTAATTCAAATGTATGGATTATTTCAAGGAAAATTGATTCCCATATCTTCCTTATAAGACTCTAACAGTAGTAGAAGAATCTAATGTATGGACATTTTATGTTATATGAAGTATTTTTTAACCCTAATTTTGGATGTATATACTTTTTTGTATATAAGGTTAATAATATAGAAATGATAGGGCATAATAATGATAATCAAATCTATAGCAGGCCAATTAGATACTAAACTTAGATATAAGCATACACTAAATTTATTATGATGAGATAGTTTAAATATGGAAATTACAACACTGATATATATTTAATGTTAAATAATATAATTAATTATATTATTATAATTCTAATATAGTGTTGTATCTAGAACAAGCTACAAGAAGATAGTTTTATAATAGTTTTCAGATTTTCGATCTAGTGTCTTTGGCTATTTGAATAGTTGTGTTAGCCTTGGATGGTTATGTCAACACTACTATCTAATTTCAATAATAGTGTCCTATATGTAATATATATTAAATAATATTTTACCACCTATATTCTTTTAGGTTTGGATTCATCTTCACTCTAGTGTATTAAACTTTGGTGCATAGATGTCACTCCTTATGAACTAGAAAAAACCTAGCTTTCTATCTTCAATATAACCTTCAAGAAAAATGGGTTAGTGTGAAAAAAGTTTAAATATAACCCAAATGACACTAATTTAAATTTATTTTTCATACATAGACAATATTGGAAAACAAAACCTCGGACTTGTGTAATTTTCCCTACATGTTGGCACATATGTGAATCATGTAATGTGTGTAAAATAAAATAATGAACTATCTTTTAACTTGGAAAATAAGACCTTAAGATTAACCCTTTATTAATTTATACTCTTATATGTGTTTTACCTATCAATGGTATAGAAATAGGGAATTTTTGATCAACTAAATTCTTGATAGAGTGTTTTTTATGAATGCATTGCTCTCTTTGATCTAATTTATAAGTTTCGTAGGTGAGTCAATGAATGAAGGTTGATATTGTATTTATACCAATCCTATCAAGAGATAAATCACACTAAATCACTTGGGTCAACCGTTGAAATGCATTTCATTTTCTAATTGGGTGACTTTATGGCACTAGACACTTGCATCGAGGAAGGACGATAATGTTGATGCTACTATTTGTCCCAAATATTAGTGTCTAAGGAGTAACAAAATAGATACAAGATGAAAAATTATAGAGGTGTAATATAAGTATATTTTAAGAATTTTTGTAAATATAGGATGTATATGCCACTAATATAAGACTGGTTAGACTAAGAGATAGTCCAAGGGTCACAAGATAGAGTAAATGCAAGCCTTTTAGAAATAAGGAATGCCTAGAACTAAGAAGAACAACCAAGGTATAATTTTTCTAAGTTCACAAGATTGAGGTGTTATATAATCATAAAATATCATCTACATTCCCCCCCAATATAGTAATGAAATTGATAGTTAAAGGAAAGGAACAAATACTTAGGTGCGTATGCACACCTTATCTTTGCTTGAGTTGAATTTGAGTGATTTGTTTGTGAATATAGTGTAAAATTAGTGCATATAATGTGGGTTAAAATTACTTGGAAATAGATTTAAATTTTAAAGAGAAAGGTTTATGAGTACACATGTGTGTCAATGTAACCACCTTACATATTGACACGTAGTTTCAAAAAATATGTATCATTGTAAAGCTTTGAAACTATGATTATGATAAATATAGATAAATATTTAGAGTTCATATATCCAAGGGATATAGATATAGATAAATATATATTGGAAGTCACATGCCCCCAATATTTGGAGCAAAAGTGAGTTACCACCTGGTAGTTGAGATTAGCTCAACCATGCAACTGAATGATACTTATAATTTGTTGATATTGGTTGATATATTTAGATCCAACCTAAAAAATTGTCAATATTGAGTGATTTGATCACCTCAACCATACCAAAAGGTGAACCAACTACTATAATCAATTGTATTGATAAAGTCTATAAAATTCTGTGGGGTGTCAATATGTGTAATGGTTTTGGAATTTGAACATATTTGTATTTTAAAATATTAGCCACATGTTGCATAGATTATAAACCTTATATACTCCTAATGTTGAAATTTTGTATAATAATGGTACTAATGTATATAATTATACTACAAATATGAATCTAAATCATATAACTATGTGCTTTTTCCAATTTAGATAATTGTGAAAGTGTGGAAAACATGCTTCCAAAGTATACCTCCACTATATATGGATAAATATAAAAATAATATAACTACCAATACGGAGGAGATATTTCCAAAACATGCCCCCACTATAGGCTAATTAATAGGTGTGGATAACATGTGTCTAAAGTGTGCCTCCACTAAATCTAAAATCTATGAATGTGTGAAATCCATGTCCATATAACATGTCCCCACTAAATCTACAAACTGATACAAGTACCAAATACTTGATGAGTTTGGAGAATATGCTTCCAAATAATTCCCCCACTAAATCTACAAATTATGAATATTTAGAAGCCATGTCCATATGACATGCCCCCATTGATATGTCACCCCACTTTGAGGTGAGGGAAAAATAGTACCTAGTAGTTACCTCACCAAAAAAGAAGAAGATAACTATATAGTTGTATATTCTATGATTGAACCATGTAGCATGTAGAAAAATGTACATAAGTAAATGTATCATTAAATAACATAGAAACAATGTGATCACATGTAGGCCTAAAATGCATGATAAATATCATTGTAATGACTAGATAGTAATAGTAAAATATCAATAAGAAAACAAGCACTCACACAAGAGTACTCAAAATCATGTCAACAAACAAAGGTCTTAAGAGACTAAAAATAAGGGGCATGTTCAAAGGCCATAATATCCAAGAAGTAAAACATAGGTATATGGTTATAAAATAATAAACCATATTCAAATGCTTAAACATGCAAGACAATAACAAGGCAAAACACTCAAGTAAGTGTATAAAGGAAAAGCATAGGTAACTGACATAAACATATCATAGTAGCTCATGGATCAAATGTGTTAGAAAAAAATTAAGTCTACATAATATAAAGTACCATGTTTAAGATATTATCATGGATAATCTATATGTAATTACATTATATCCCAATCATGATAATGTGATGTGACCATAGAATGATATAACCTATAAGTGTCAAGATCATATAATATGGATGCCCTAGCAATGTGAGTAGAGGAAAATCCCAACACCCATAAGTTTATATAATCATGTATCTATGTATGTAAATAGATTTATATGTAGGATTACATGATATTCTAACCCTTAACATGAAACTAACACATAGATGCCAAGGAGCCAATAGAGCATATACGTGTCAAAAACTATTTTTGTTTTTTTTTAATGTTTTGATTTTTTTGTTATTTTTGGAATTTGTGATGAGGAAATATCATCCTGTGATGAAATCCAATGGATTTTCATATATATCCCCCTATTTTGAGCCATACAACCTTAAGTTGGATCTTTTACATTTTTTACATCATGATTGTATAAGTTGAAAGGTACATAACATGTTCTCCCTCACATTTTACATGCATAGTAGAATATGTAATGCTATCATTTGAAATATGTATTAATGTGCCTTCATGAATAAAGGAAATACCCTACTGATTTTGATCAAATTTTATTTCCTTTTGGTAGATCCAAAGAGTTCCTAGTGTAAATTCATATGGAGATGTGGTAGGCATAACCAAAGCCCATGTTCGAATCACTTTAGGACCATAAGAAAGTGGTATTGTTTTTTCTTAAGGAGTCTTTCCAACATCCTTTGTTTGTTAAGTTTTTTATATTGAATCCCATTTGTTGTAAGAATCTTAAATTATAAATAGTTTTTACTTGTTTAGGATCAATATGGATATGCCAAAAATAATCACCACCCATGTATAATGTAATTGTTATATATTTTTGGCATGGATGAATTTTTTGATATTCACTTTAGATTATTGTATGGGACATGGACCTTGGATTGTATGCATATTAATTTTAACCACATTTTTATTCAAAACAATATCTAGGCAATTTATCTCCTTCCTTTATTTGAGGATTAAAAATTTGGTACTTGAAAGGAGAAATGTTAAGATTCTTTTAATGAGTAAGTATGAATGTAGCATATCTATGTAAATCCACATGTAAATAATTGAATTACTCATATGGTTTATTTAATTCTCTTTCCTTTAATGGGGAAAGAATACCTCTACCAAATATAATTTTCAATTTCAAATTTGAGGGTTTAAATGTTAGCTTGTATAATTTAATTTTGATTCCAATAGTATAATCTTAAAGGGAATCATCATCACAATGTTTAAAATTGTGAAAAAAATTTAATGTAAGTTTTGGCACCTTGTGGATATTAAAAGCCATGAAGAATGCATCTTCTAATTGTGAAAAAGTGGTTAAGGAACCCTTTGGTAAGCTATATAACCAATTATGGTTCTCAATTGAAATGCTCATATGGAATATTGTTGATGCCTCTACATGTATCATTGGTGCTCTTAGTGTTTAAAAAACACTTATCATTTTATAATTTAAGAAATTCAAAACATGAGTTATATCTTGTGATAATTAGATTATCTTTGATGAAATAGAGGTAGAGCGAGCAAACTATTCCACAATATCTATATTGATTACTAGTTGGGAGTCACCGTGGTCCGTTTAAAAAAATCTATACAAATTATGAGGCATTTATGCTATTATTATTGAATTATGATCAAAATCTAAACTAAAGATTAATATAAATGAATATTTATAATGGGGCTTAAACTAGAGTGATCTGGGTAAAAAAAGAAGAAAAAAGGAAAGGTAGGGTAGAAAGAAAGTATATGATTGTTGATCTTTATCTCAAACATCATGACAAGGCTTAAATTCCAAATTAACATGAATTTAACCAATGCATAATTTAAAATAGCATATATCCCACTACACACTAGGCAAGTATCTAAAGATAATATGAAGAAATATAAGTAAGAAATTATTTTTATTTAAAGGTATACTACTACAATCAAATAACATTTTCACATATTTATGCAGAGAAAATAAAATGAAGAAATTTTAAAGACATTCAACTAATATAGTGTTGGCCCAAATTAGCAACTCTGTATTAAAGATACACATTTGGAATTCTTAAAAACCCTTCAAATACAAGATCTAGAATAGAAAATTGAGAGATAAGCCATGATAATAATTCACATAAACAATTGAGACAAACTTTGCATTATTCCATGATTCTATTAAATTGCTCCAAAAGTTAAAAAGTAGTTTTAGCTCTTAAAACTCCCCCCTTTTTACAATAGATAATGCTCCTTTTATATAATGTAAGGAAGTATGTTGGTTAGTTGCATCAACTTACAAGTGTATAAAGTTAGGGCAACTGTCATTTTAAAAAAATTTATAGAATACCCTAGAGTTTTCCAAATGACCTGAACTTTAGGCAAATGTGTTAACAAATTTTCACATGCCTTTACAAGAGAATATTCCATTTTTTAAATATTACAAAATTCATATGGAATAGAATATTTCTAACTAGATGGTGGGCCTTGTGCTGATAAACTTCTTGATTTTTATAAAGGATGTTCAATTTGTAGAGTTGGTCACTCATAAACTAAATATCAATTACTAGTTTTAAGAAAATATCATATCCATGGTATTCTAAGTCTTTAAGGTCCTTTTCTAACTTTTCCATAGTTTTTCTGATTACCCAGACATCTCTTATTTTCTCTTCAAAGGAGAGAAGTAGACCCATGAATTTTCTATTACCTTTATTTGTTTGGTTTCTTCTTATTTCTTACTTCTTTTATAAATTTCAAGGTCCTTTATTTGATCTCTTCATCTCCTATGAGACCCAGTGGGCTAAGTGATATGAGATCTTTGATCAAGCTATCTAAGATATGAGACATTTTACCTTCTAACTATATGAAGCCCTTAGAAAGGTTTTACATATCCTTGGACTAACTATCTAGGGCCTCATTTTTGTCAACCAATATGGCCATGGCCATATTCAAATGTTCCTTTATGATAGTTCTAAAACCTAGGACTAGATTCTTAGATAGGGCCTTAATCAGTTCCCTCACTTGGAAGCTTACAACCTGTCATTGGCTAACTTAGCATGTTGTTTAGAAATTTACATACCTATTGTAGACACCTAAATAGTGTCTAACCCTTGGTCACTTTCCCCCTTAGTCCATTCCTAACCCATTCCTAACAATTACTAATTTAAAATAATTAATATATTTTGAATTAACCCCCTCCTTGGACACATCACCCATGACACCTCGCCTGGGACACCTCACCTTGGACTAATTCCCATCCTATGACTCACCCAAGATCTACTCCCACTTCTCCCTAACCGCCTAACAAACTCTCGTGCGTATTTAGCCCAACCCTCGGCATTCTCCAACAGATAGGGCACTTGGCGGATGAAAAACGGGCTTAGTGGCTCTTTTTGCCCGTTCTAACCCCGCCGACATCGGCCAAGTGTCGACCGATGCCGGTAGAATCGCCGACGTCGGTTATACTTAACCAATTTTTCAAACTCTTTGATAGATCCGAATCAAAAATCAGCGAATCCCTGAAAGCAACTGATGAATCTTAATCTTCAACCATCCGTCAATCTGCGAAATCTCTCAGTCAAGCCTCTCACTCTCTCTCAGGTGCAGCAATTGTTTCAGGTTCTCCATCAGCAACAGGTTCTCCATGCAAGCTACATCAATAGTAGGTATGGGAATCATCGGTAGCGCATCTTCCACAAGGCACAGGTAAGTATACTGTCTGTGTTTTTATTCTCTTTTTAGTTATTGCTTTCAAACAATATCTCCTTAGACCAGACTGTTAATCAACCCAGACCCGAATCTTGATTTATCCACCTCCCTGTTTCTTCTATCCCCTATTAGATCATACATTCTACCCATTTAACCAGACTCTCAGACTCAGACCCCTGACCATTCAACCAAGCCCAAAACTTTGTCCACAGACCAAAACCCTGATCAGACTCTATCCACAGACTACTCAAATAAACCCAGACCCTGACCAAACTCTGTCTACGGACCATAGACTTAACCAAACTTCATCCAAAGACCTTTGCCCTGACTGACACCGATCACTACCCCAACCAACATCGGCATATTAACCGACGTCGGCACCTTTACCAACCGATGCCGGCGACTGTAACCAGTTTGACAGCTTCTCTCAAGTAAGTCCTTGCTTCTCTTTTTCATTCCATTTCTTTATCATTTTAGTTCTTCATTATTCTATTATTTATCAGACATTTCCTTCTATTGATTAGTGGGTTTATATCCCTTAAGGAAGTTTTCATACTTCTGGGATCAAGCTTTCGCTTGACAACCCACCATTTGTCTATTTAATGCCTTCTTTTGTCCAAGCTTCTTTTCTTTGCAGGTGTCATTCCTCCACAGCCAAAGAGGAGTACTCACAGCGTCTGGATTATGGTGCACAGACTTTATCTAGGTACACATCAAGCCTTGACCATTATTTCTTTAGTTTCTTAATTTCTTGAAATTGAAAGCAAAATTTGAATAGAAACATTATGTCACGCCCGATGGGACCCCTTTAGGGCCTTCCTTGGGTTCCCTTTCTTCTTTGTTGTTCATTTAGTTGCATTAGGCTTCTTAACCTTCACCTCTTTCTTCTTTTATAAAAAACATCATAAGCAAGAAATAAAAAGAACTCTTTCTTACTTTTCCTTGCATTTCTAGACTAGTAAAAAAATCATTTTCTTCAACCCTTTCTCTAACTTGTCTTCATTCCAATTAAACATTTCAATTTGGGGCTTTAAAACTTATTGCATTACATTTCTGCTTGTGCTTGCATCTTCTAGTCCACACTTAGTAATTAGTAAAATGCATATTGAATAAATCGTAGATCACTTGATGTTACACTACCAGACCATATGCACTCAATAAAACATCAAACTCACTTGAGACAAGGCCCGACTGGGATTTCATCACCCAGCAGACAACCTTACCCAACCCAGCAATCCTACTTGGATTTCACCACCAAGGGGAAAGCCAACTCTGTTCTCTGGCAGGGTCTAAACTATAGTGAAAGTATATTTTGGCTAAGCGAAACCAGCTAACCACTGGAATCGTGAAGTGAGGGGAGCTTGCTCCTTAGCACCAGGCCTGTACGGAAGCTAATACAGATTTTTGAGTGCCTTAACATACCTGAAGCCATCTTTAGATTACCTATTCTAGGACCCTTCTTACAGCCAACTTCCTCAAACATCATATTAAGGCATAAGCCACATGATCTTAATAAATTTATTTCTAGGGATTTAACGCTAGGCTCTGTCTGTCATCGTCATATTTTCTATTTTTATCTATCTTTTTTGAGCTGGTAAGGACGTCGGCAACTTTTTTGTACCGGCATCGGTCATCTAACCGACATCGGCAGTCTTTTTAACTGACATCGGTTTTTATACCGATGTCGGTCTCTGTCTATTTTTTTTTCCAAAAAAAATAGCAAGCTTAAAATCCAACTTTCTGACTATCTAAACATCCATTCTGGTTTTCTGAGACTGACAGAACATAGTTTTCTAAAACCTGACCCTTTCTTGCTTTGAATGGTTTTGACACGCAGTCAAACCAAGGCCCTTCTTGACCACGCTAGTCAACAACCGCTTCCACCTTCACCATCTATAACTAGTCCTATAATGGAGTTCAACTCGGAGACTGAAAGAACTCCTACTCGCCTAACCCTGCCTCAAACTCCTATCATCCCAGAAGGGGACCAAGACTTTGCATGATTTTTGGACCTTAACGTCAAAGCCTTACAACACTATCTCATGAATAGCCAAATGTGTGACTCCCTAGGCAACCCAATCTATGGGATGCCGACTTCTTCAGTTGACACAAGAATCATATCAATAGCCCCTACAATTTAGCCACTAGACAATACCTCCACCAATAACCCAACCGTGTCTTACCTTCAAAACGTAACCTCTCCATCTAAACCTACCTCCATGGGGGTTTCGATACTCCCTCAACCTCAAGTCACTCAACCAAACCCCACACCTTTCCAAAACCTATTAGTCTCTATTCCTCCTACTCTTGCACCCATCAACACAAGAGTAACCATTTATCCGTCAACAAGCGTAGCCACTCCTCAACCATCCTTGACGGCTCCTATCCAACTTGTGCCAACCAACCCCATAACACAAGTGCCCTTGGCCCCAACTTTTGCTCCCATAACTAGCTATCCATATGTTGCGTCTATGCAACCATCCACATCATACGCCCCTCCCAATATCTTTCAAGCACCTTATAATCTAGGGGGCACTCCACCAACCAATCCGTCAACAGATATCATCAAAATGTTGATGGATAAAATGTCTAGCTTAGAGACTTCCATTTCTAGCTCACGCAATGCTCTCTCATACGAGCGAATTTGCAATGAGCCTATTCATCCTTTCATTCCAATTAGACCATACCCCAACCAGTGAGAGCTTCCCAAATTTTCTCGCTTTCAAAGCAAGGAAGACCCACAGCAACACTTACGGGCATTCAGACATGCCTGTTACCTTATTGCCCATGATGATGCATTACTCTTGCATACATTTCCTATGTCCCTTTTTGGCACTGCGCTCGACTGGTATAGCTCCATTGCCAGCCATTCCCTCTTTACATTTACACAACTGGCCCAGCTCTTTCTTGACTACTTCTCCATTAATATCACCAAGAAGGTCTCGATCACAGACCTTTACACTATCTGCCAATTTGAGGATGAATCAATCGCTGAGTTCATTGCTCACTGGAGAGGCCTTATCAATCAACTCTCCTTTTCCCTACCTCAACCTGAACTTATTGAACTATTCTCCCGAGCTTGCGCCAAACACATTTCTTCCACTTTAAGGGTTCAGACCTTCCGTACCTTTGACGAAGCCTTCACGATGGCTCGTAAACTTGAATTACGTGCCATCGAGGAGAATAAAGTCAAGTTGTGGAGCAAGAACCCCAACTCTAAGACTAATGATTCTTCTTCTTCTAAACTTTCATCGTCAAATCCTAAGTCTAAAGCTTCAGCTAACACTGTGGCCGTTAGACCGTCATCCTCTTCATCCAATCAGCCTAAGCCATCCACATCTTAGATTGCCACCCATCAATTCCAGCAGAGATACGTGCAAAGACAATATACTCCTCTTGGAGAATCTTACGCATCTATACTAGAAAAGCTTGTTAAACAGGGGATTCTCAACCTTCCCCGAATTCGACCACTGCCACAATTTGATCCCTCACGCGCCATCCCTACGTGGTATAGGGAAAATGACTTTTGTAATTTCCACCGTGTCAAAGGTCATGACACAAGAAACTCTAAAACCTTCAAAAATATAGTCCAGGACATGCTTGAAAAGGGAGAGCTCGTTCTAGATAATCCTAATGCTCCTCCAAACTAGGGCATCAACATATTCAAGCAACCATTCCCCAACCATCCACCGACCCAAAATAATGTCCAGACCTTAATTGACAACATGCATGAACATGATATTTGAACGGTCAATATGGTCTCCCCCTTCATCCCCAACCAATCTCAAGAGGTTAACCCATCTACCAGTCCATCACATGTGGACGAACCTCTTCCCCCGGTCAGTTCTCCATTAACCTCTCTCATCCTGGAGGAGGCCTCAACCTTACCAGCACCACCGGTCTCACCATCCTCCTTTCTTTTGCCTATGGAGGACCTAACCTTACCTACTCCTTGACCACAAGTGGAGGGCACCATAATCCCTGCCCTTTACCCGCTTGAGGAGTCACACTCTCCCGTTCCTTCTCCACCAAGAGAAGAACCTGACTCTCCATCTTCCTCAACCAATGACAATCCAGTTATAACTCCCATACACCTTGGGTCCGAAACTATTGCTACACCTAACACATCTTCTCAAGCATCTGAACCTCATCCAACATCCTCCTAGCCATTTTCCCGATTAGTGGAGAAATTAGAACTTCTCCCTTCAAAGAAGGTGGAGCATCACGGATTGTGGGAGCATCTTAAAATTATTCAACATTCTCATGCCCTCTCGTCTCGTGTTGCCAATCCTCCCAAGGTAGAATCACCCAAGACTCCAAACAAAGACCAAATTCCTGCTCTTAAATTTGCATCTACCCAATCCAAACCAATCAAGCCACTTGGCATTCACCCTCTCTCTACCCTCACTCACCCACAAGTGGAGGTGAACTTGAACCAAACCTCGACCAAAATTAGTCTTCCAACCAAGTTAAAGAAGACTGCTAGACCATAGCAGTGAACCCCTCCTCCACCCTCAACATTTCCCTCCATCTTAGGTCCTCATCCTTCTACCCTACTTGGCATGCTTCCCACTCCGACTCTTAACCAACACAAATTGCCTCCATTACTTCCTTCGCCAACCACAAGTCAATCCCCTCTCAAAAATTCGGCACCTCTCACGAAGAGAATGCCATCTGTCATTGCACCACCAACCTAAAAGGTGGTCCGAAAACCTTCTTTAGCATCCCCCAAGCAGAAGTCACCAGCGTGTCATGCATCAACAAGCGCGGACCCCTTAGTAGGTTCATACACTTTGATATTACGCCAACTTTTGTAGACTTTTATCATTACCCTTCCTTCCATCAAGCCATTCCAACCTCTTGGGTCAAAACCATCTTGGTTCGATGATACAAAAATTTGTTTATACCATCGCACACCAGGACACGATACCGAGACTTGTTGTGCCCTCAAGGCAGTTGTTCACTGCTATATGGAGAAAGACACTCTTCTCCTTGAGGACACTCTTGACCAACCCTCGATACCTTCCCATCCAACCTCATCAACCACATCAACATCTCGCCAACAGACCATAACCCCTTCTTCACCTACTATATTTGAAATTAATGCTATCCATATCACCACTAGGTCACAGAAGGACAAGGTGAAAGAAAAAGCTGCTATCCCTTGGACCTATCCTTTTGTCCAGGCACCTTAACCACCGAAACCCAAGATTTCCATCTTAGGTGCATCCCAACCCACTTCTTCAGAGGCAATCATAGAATCTATGATAAAATAACTTCACCAAATGCCTGTGAAGATGACCCTATATGACCTTATCCAAAGCTCCCCCCAACATCGCCAAGCTCTAATCAAAGCCCTACAGGTAGCAGAAGTCCAACCTGAAGACCCTCAACCACTTGCTGCCTTAGTCCATTCTTTATCCCCCGTCGCCTCCATCACTTTCAGTAATTCTGAGATTCTAACCTCTCTCGTGGAAGATCAAGATGCCACCCTTTTCATCACAGCCTACATTGATCGAACCCATATTAAACGAGTTATGATTGATGGGGGTGCTAGCATTAATATCATTTCCTCTCACGCCTTTGACCAATTGGCCCTTCCCAAGAATTGTGTATCAAAAACTGACACAATCCTTAGATCATTTAATGACACAACCGCTAACACTATCGGCACTGTTGTCCTCCATATCCGCGTTGGTCCACGCACAATCCTGGAGCTCTTCTACATCATTGAAGGAGAGTTCTAATATAACATCTTTTTAGGGCAACCCTGGATCCGTGCCATGGCTTGCGTCCCTTCAACACTTCACCGTTGTGTCAAATTTGAACACGACAAATAAGTCCATGTCATTCCCGCTGACCCATCTCCTTTTAAGACTTGTAACACGACCTATAGCCCAAACGACATTCTTATCCCACTCAAGACATCAACCCAAACATCGCCTCCATCTGTAGAAGCGTCAACTAGTGTGCAAATAGCGGTCACCACCACATCATCTTCTCAATTACCAACCAAGGACCCCATGGACGACATCTTCTGAAGACTTTCACTAGGAGAATATCATCTCCTTACTCTAGACATGTTCCAGACTCCTCAAGAGTATGGACAGCTTCATTAAAACCCAAGCTATAACTGTCGTATCGAAATGGTCATTCCTTATGGTCCTCCTAGCCTTCACACCAATCTCATCTATGGGGGGCTGGATCAAGCTCCTACTGAATCAAATCCTTCCTCCTCACCTCAAATCTTCACATCTGATTTCTCCTTTCTTAGCAATCCCACCTTTGCACATCCCTATCTTTATAGGTGTGCATGGAAGGGTTTTGGCTTTGGACATTACGAACAAGGCTCCCATCAGCCTGTTGAAACACCTAATGACGATAATGCAAAGAAACGGTATGGACTGGGTTTCCAAGAACCCACTGAGGCTTCCACAAACCTTTCCCCTGAACTAGCCATCGACCAATTTCTTTTAGACTCACCTATTCTCCCATCCTCACCTACGGAGTCGGTGGTTTCCATCCCTCCTAATTTTTTTTTTGCATAAACACCATCCGCTTGGAACCCCTAACCTATCAGCTCAACGGGGTTCCCAAGTCTCTCCCTCTCATTTATCCCAGCATGATAGATGATGAATCATCAACCATCAACACAGTCCACTGCATAGATGATGATGCCATTCTTACCTATATGGGTGCCGATGATTTTTTTATTCAGCGCTCCCTCCCTTCTGAAACATAGGTTATGTTAAATGAATCAACTATTGACATTAACCTTTCATCTTTTGATGTTCCTCAAGTCTTAAAGATTGGTCAATCTTTAGACACTCAGGAGCAAGCCGACTATACCACATTTCTCTTAGACAATCGCAAAGCCTTTGCCTAGACCTATGCTGACATGCCTAGCATCGACCCTAACATTGCCACTCATAACATTGTCACAAAGCCAGAGGCTAAGCCTGTTAGGCAAAAGCTTCACAAAATGCATCCTTGTGTTGCACTTCTTGTCAAAGAAGAGCTTCAGCGCCTTCTTTTAGTCTCCTTCATTCAACCCATCAATTATTCACAGTGGGTCTCCAACATCGTTCCTGTCACTAAGGCAACTGGGGGGATCCAAATCTGCACAGACTATCGTGACCTTAACCTAGCTTGTCCCAAGGACAAATTTCCTCTTCCAAACATTGACCAACTTGTTGATCTTATGGCTAGCCATGAGATGTTATCACTCATGGATGGATTTTCAGGATACAACCAAATCCTGATTGCACCGGAAGATCATCACAAAACCACCTTCATTACACCATGGGGAACTTTTTGCTATCGAGTCATGCCTTTTGGTCTAAAAAACACAGGTGCCACATATCAGCGTGCCATGACTTACATCTTTCATGATCTCCTCCACAAAATCATGGAGGACTATGTTGATGACCTGCTTGGCAAATCCAAGCTTCGTCATGACCATTTGACTATCCTCAAAATCATCTTCTCTCACCTTCTTCAGTACTAGGTCTGTCTTAACCCCAAGAAATATGTCTTTGGGGTCCTCTCAGGAAAGCTCCTGGGATTCATTGTCTCTTTCCGTGGCATCGAGATAGATCCTACCAAAATCCACACTATCCTCGAAATGCCACCTCCAACTAATCTCAAGCAACTTTGCAGTCTACAAGGAAAGATCCAATCCATCCACCGTTTCATTTCACAACTTTCTGATCGTTGCCAACCCTTTCATCACCTCCTTAAGAAGGACATCTCCTTTAAATGGGATAAATATTGCCAAGAGGCTTTTGATGCCCTCAAACGCTATTTGGTCTCTCCACCGGTCCTTATTCCACCAAAAGACGACCAACCCTTCTACCTCTACATCTCAGCAACCAATCATTCGTTAGGTGCCATGATCGCGCATCGAGATGAGCAACACCATGAGCAAGCAGTCTATTACATAAGCCAAACACTTGTTGACTATGAAAATTGATATACTCATACCGAGAAACTCTGTTTGGCATTAGTCTTTGCCACTACCAAGCTCTGTCATTATCTTCTCAATCACAAAACCTTTGTCGTCACCCACACTGATCCCCTCAAATACATGCATTTTAAACCATATCAAAACCAGTATATGGCTCGTTGGCTCATGCTTCTTGTTGAATTTGACTTAGAATTTGTCCAGCAAAAATTTATCAAAGGGCAAACAATCATTGACCAACTAGTGGATGCCCCTCTTCCCGACAATCAACCTTCTCAGTGTGAGTTTCCCGATGAATCTATCACCGCCCTCTCGACTGATGACACTTTCTACCAAATGACGATGTTTTTTGATGGCTCTAAATGTCAACTTGGTGGAGGTGCGGGGGTCATCCTCATTCCATATGAAGGTAAACCCATGCCTCTATCTTTTAAACTCAACTTTGAACGTACCAATAATATGGCCAAATACGAAGCCTTAATTTTGGGACTTCAAACTGCCCTTTCTTTAAACATCAAGACCATTAGCATCTTTGGTGACTCACAACTTGTCGTCAATCAAATCAATGGTTCATATCTTTGTAAACATGAAATTTTACAAAGGTACAAGCATCGTGTTGACACTCTTCTAGCATCTTTCAACCATCACTTATTACAGACTGTTCCTCGATCGACGAAAAAGTTTGCTGACACTATGGCTTCCCTTACCTCTCATATTCCTTCATCATCATCATCCTCATCAAGAATTAATGTCATGGTACATCGTGTGCCATTTCCTTCATACATTTCCACTGACATCAATCTCGTCCACACCATAGACTCTAATTCAAGAGATGTTTGGTATAAATAACTTGAGGACTACTTGACTCATTCTCTCATTCCTCCCAACCTCTCTAGCAATGCGCAGTGGGCTTTCATCAAGCACACCGCTCGCTATACTATGCTACGGGGCCTTCTCTATAAAAGAGGTTTTGACGACCTTCTTCTTCACTGTTTAAACTCCACTAAATCTTCTCATGCTGTTAAACAAGCCCATGACAGGATTTGTGGTGGACACTTCAGTGGTAACTCAGTTGCCAAGTGCATCCTTCACCTAGGTTATTATTGGCCCACTTTTCATCAAGACTGTAGAGATTATGTTCAGTGTTGCATCAAGTGTCAGCAGCATGCTAATTTGCTTCATCTCCCTAGTCATGCCTTACAAGTCACTCAATATTTTTGGCCTTTTTCACAATGGGGCTTAGATCTCATCGGCGAGATTAATCCTCATTCATCTCTTCGTCATCAATCCATCATCACTGCCACCGAGTATTTCACCAAGTGGGTGGAAGCTATTCCTCTTATCTCCACAAAAGCCGACAAGATTGTCGACTTCATCAACACCCATATCATCTGTTGTTTCGGTGTACCTCACAAAATCATCACTGATAATGGAAAGTCTTTTAAAAACAAGACTGTCCAAAAACTCTGCGACTCATTTGGCATTAAACTCAGCTTTTCTTCGCCTTACTACCCACAAGCAAATGGGCAGGCCGAGGCTTCTAATAAAATCTTAACCAAAATTCTCATGAAAGTGGTCAATGACACTGGAAGGGATTGGCACGTTCAAATACCCTTCACTTTGTGGGCCTATCAGACTAGCATCCAAACCTCTACGGGTGCTACCCATTTCTCTCTAGTGTATGGATCAGAGGCTGTCTTACCTCTCGAAGTACAAATCCCATCTCTTCGCATTTCACTCCATGACATTCTTTCTAATGATGACTTTCGTCAAGATCGATTAGCTCAACTTGAGTTACTCGACGAGCATCGTCTCGCTGCCCTCAATCATCTCCATGTCTATCAAAATCACATCAAGCGTGCCTATAATAAAACTCTAAGAGAATGAGATTTCAATATCGGAGATCTCATCCTCAAAGAGAACCAACATGTGACCAATATGGAACGGAGTAAACGAGGTAAATTTGCTCCTAATTGGCTCAGACCTTATATCATCACACACAAGTATGGATCAGGGACTTATCGTCTGTCTTCTCTTAAAGGCTGACCAGAACCTGAGCCTCTTAATGCTTTGCATCTACGACCATTCTACTGTTAGTCGAGTTCTCATCCACTTGACATTTAACTTGAGCTCGTCCCTTGAGCAATCCTTGTCCTCTTAATCCTTAATTCATTTCACCCTTTTTCCCTTAACAAAATCCTCTACAACCCTTTTATGACGTATGAATGCTTCGTCCTAATAAAAGGGAGCCCTTGACCTTCTATAAGTCTTGTCCATGACTCAACATTCTGTTAAAATTAAATCAAGATGTCAAAATATCCAAAGGTCACAAAATCAAATCAAAAAGTAGATTGTTCCCTTGAAGGATAGCTGCACTATCATTGCTGTAGCTAATAGACTGATCCCTTGAAGGACAGCTATTCAAAAGCCCTTACATCTATAAAGTAAAGTATAGACCACTCCCTCGAAGGATGGCTATGACTAAATCTTGCTACAAACAGCATTTTCATAGAAGCTTCCCGCATCGATCAACTTCACAAATGACCACTAAACAAATGACATCTTTATGTGGACTTCCCGCATTGATCAGTCTGCTCTAAAAAAAAAAAAATGGGTCATGGACTTGACTTATAGTTGTCTCAGGGTCTCCTATAAAAAAGGGGCAAAGTTATCCATACTCTAAAAACAGGTTACTCTTTTCCCTCTATCATATCACCTACTCAAGGGACTTCGAACTCACTTTAATGTCAAAAGGGATTCGATTACCGCTCTAACATAACTATGGTCAATGATGCAACGCATAACTGGGGCTCTTTGTTCTAACAACCCCTGTCTATGTTGTCTTTTTGGTCCTTGTCAATAAAAGGGCACTTATGCCTTGTACTTTTTGCCTATACTTGGTCACATTCAACCACCTCATTTGTCAAAATGACTTAAACTGACTCTTTTTAAACCATCCACATAGCCTAATCATTATGGTTTCCATTGACATCAAACATATGGAAACTATCGACCTGACACAATTTATGTTAAGCATAAACCAATACTTGCTGAAGCATAAATAGACCTCAATTCATTTTTAGCAAACATCCATCACAAATATGGATAGTTGCTAGGGATGAAAAACCCTGACCTATGTTACAGAATACACCATTTGGAAAAGGCTGTAGCATCATCTTCTCCTTATCATCTCAAGCATGTACCCTTAGACATATGGGCAATGCTATATCTTTATCATGACCAATAATCAACCACTTCAATCTTTTTCCTCCCTTCTTGGGAGAACTACATTGGCCTGAGGCCCTATCGACAAGGGCTATGTAGGTAGCACTCAGTTGACATGGGGTCTTCTGGGGTTAGCTCGGCCATTTTCTTCGTCACTTTCTTCCATCTCTTTCTCTCGTCACCTATCAATCACAGCACAGTCAATCACATATTCACATAATCATTAGTATACTCTCATTTTCATTATAACACCATAAGTCATTAGTCATAAATTTCATCCATCATAACTCATTAAACATTCGCATCGTATAATCCACAAGTTAAACATTCAATATCACATCTATCATCATCTAATCTAAAGTCATCATCATATAACCATTTCATAAACATTATCATCATCACATTCATTTTCATCAAGCATCATCATCATATAATCATTAAACATAACATTATCATCATTCTCATCATTAGCATCATCATAAAACATTAATCATTAGCATCATCATAACATAATCATCATAAACATCATAAATATCATATCACAACATGCATCACGAAACACATGAAAAAAGCTGCAAACATTAAACATCTACAACATCTCCATAACACATCAATAGCTAAAATCTCATCATATATATATATATATATATATATATATATATATCAAAAATAGTTTTATACAAAAAGACACAATCTATGTCTATCTCTCTCTCTCATCATACATCTCTCATCTTCGGCTCGCAGGGCGATATATACATCAAAATAATACATCTCTAGGGTTGCCCTCAAGGCTGTGGATGTGGTGGTGGTGGCGGTGGCCGAGAAGAGGCTGTATCATCTCCTCCCTCTGATCTCTACCATCTGCATGAACCCTGAAGCCGTCGCTCGTGACATTGATCTTTGTCATCTCTACTCCACCCTCATCTCTGAGTATCCCTGTATCTGAGGGAACCCCCTGATGGCCCTCTCATAATATGCAATCTCGTCTAGCGCATGTGTATCTAACCATAGATACAGTCTACAGTGGACCCATCTACCCTGCTCCTGTGGCCTGTCTTGACCCCTATGGCTGCAGCTGACCTCGATGCACTGATACTGATGGTCCTGCCCCCTGTGAAAATGATGGCTGCTACAGTGGGCCCTTCCCTCCAAAACTCTACCCTGCCACTGCCTGTGCTTGGGCTGCTGCCAGCTGTCCCTGTAGTAGAGTGACCTACCTTGTCAGCACTGCTACCTAACCTATCATCTCAGTCAGCTACCTTGTAACCCCGACTAGTTGCCCTTGCAAAACTGAGACCTGGGCTTGAGCCGTGTCTCTCTCCTATTGTGCAATGTCCCTCTCTACGCGGGATGTATCCCGCTCCCTCATGACCACCTGCAGATCTAGCTAGGGACCCACCTATATGCCTCTATACTGCCCTGCCCACCATGCCGTGTAGGCCTCTGTACACCCTAGGTTGGCTATCCTAGGTCCTGCTGACAACTCCTCAAAATTAGGGTCCTATGTCTCCTCTAGTAGTGGGAGCGACGCCTCTATGTCATCCCACCTGTACTGTGGAAAAGCGGGAGGCACATCCTGTAGCAGCCTATACTGGCACCACACTCTCTCTGTAGGGATCCTCTTAAGCTCACCAGCTCGCCTGCCTCTGACCCATCACCTGCTCTAAACTCCAACCAACTGATCTCCCTGGTCTCTGAACGCTGGGTAGACCAAGTATGGTCTCCAAATGATGTCTGCAGGAATCAAGGCCTCCAGTATGCCTCGGTAGTAGTCAATGTCCCTGACCACTCCATCCACCCGTGTCTGTGCCATAACCTCACACCATCACCTGAATCCAACTCTGAAACCAGCTTGGATCACCACTGGGAGGCCGAGAGGTTGTGTGATTACTATGTGCTTGTATGCCCAACAATGTAGCAGGTGGCCCACACATAGACTGTACCACCACCACCGACTGATACCCCACAGCTCTCTATACACTTGGGCCAAAAATACTGGTGCCCAAGTGAACACTATTTGCTGCTCTATCATCTCAAGCAAAACTCCGGTCATAGCAACTAGAAACCTGCCGCCCTCTGCATCCGACAATGCATACACTGTGATGCCGATCATCATCAGGATGGCCAGCCGATGTGCATCCTCATCTGCCACATACAACAGCTCATATGCAAAACTTGTTGAGTGGTAGCTCATCTCCATGATGTGCTCTCTAAACAGTGTAACCATGTGAATGTCATGCACCTCTCTCGAGCACGCATACAGGTCTGCTCCATGCACTGACAGCCACCAAATCTGGTACAGGTCCTCAACCATGACTGTCATCTCGCTAGTAGGCAGGTGGAAGGTATTGGTGGCATGGTCCCACCACTCGATCAAAGCCACCATAAGGCTCACATCCCTCACCACTCTGCAGTAGTGTCTTAGTGTGCCTAGCTTGACTGCACTCATCTGCGCCTACTCCTCGATAGACACACCTCCGTGCATCTGCATCAGCAAAGTCGAGAGGTGATCCCACAACATCAGAGTCTGCCTCACTTGTATCCATACACAGTTAATTTCATATTAGAATTGTTCCTACTTTTCCTATTTTACCAACCATTCTAACTATCTATGCCTACCCCGACACCCGGGAAGCCCTTGGCGTAGCTTCGACCTTTCGACTTGACCATTTTTTAGAACCATTTTTGACTAGGTAGCCACTGACATCGGTTAGCATGCCAGTGACAGCACTCACCTAATCGATGTTGGTCACTTAGTGACTGACATTGATAGATTAGTGATTGATGTCAGTCGCTGGTCGACCGATGCTGGTGGGATTGCCGACGTCGGTGACTGGTTCGGCCCTAGGGCCAAATGGGGTGAGCCCTAATTTTTAGGGCTTCCCCATTTTATCTCCTAAACCCCCCAAAAAACCCTCTAAATCACTCTTAAACTATCCTAGACTCTTTACCCACCTTCCTAGCTATACCCCCCTCAATTTTTACCTCAAATAAAAAAAATTCAAAAACAAATTCAAAACCAAAATGAATCAAATTGAGGTTCAAAGACTCTCCTACCTCGTCCCGGCATCACCGGCGTGGTGGCACGATGGGTGCCGCTAGTGGTGGACCTCCCGCGGGTCCTCTACTCCCCTCTGCCATCTCTTCTATCCCAATGGCTCTGCACGCTCCTGTTGGCCCACACGCGTCCCTGTAGCATCCAATCGACTCCTCTTCACCAATATTCTTCTACCACCTCGCACCACTCCTCGGTCAACTTTGGGTCACTTTCACTCAACAAATTCCAGAGCTCTTTTTTTTTCTCTCTCAATCAAATAGCAAATGACTTTTGGTGGGCTGCCAATTCGATTTTATCAGATTTGGCAGGCCGCTGACGTTGGCATCGACGTACCCTAATCCACCGACGTCAGCCGATTTCTACCGACGTCAATCTCTTTTGGACATCGACATCGGTTATATAACCAATGTCGGAGGCCTTAAAAACTTCATCCCTCTTCAAAATGACCAAAATCATGTCCCAATTAGTGAATCCTCCAGACCATGTCATTTTGGCCCCTTGAGGCACACTTGGATCAATCTTGCATCCATCCATCGACCACCAGACATTGGAGATCATGCCCATCTCCTAAAATCATGACTACTTCCAAAGCGACTTTGCCTTGGTTATTTTTGCATGTATGCTACCTCATGATTGGTTAGCAAAATTGTGCACACACTTTTGACCTTCACAAGTATAAGATTGCAAGCCAGTTGATCCGCACTACTTATGACTTTTTCATGTTTTTGGGAGCACTTCCTAAGCCTGGGATACCTGAAACACGATGGCCATTGGAGCTTCAGCCTCAATTGAATAACCTGATCAGCTACGACTAATGATGGGGCCCAGTTCTTTTAATTTTGGCACTCCTCGACCTTTGACCTGTGACAATTTGACCCGACCATCCTCGTGACATAGTGTGCACGCAATCATAACTTTTGCAGTGTTCTCACTCTATCTTGCACCCTTTTCATCCACTCTCTATCAAATCAGCACCCGATTCCTAGTTCCCTTCTCTCGACTCCTACTTTGAGGGGGGATACCTCATCCATAATCGAGACAACCAACTCTCACCTATTTTTATCTTGCAGTTCACTAAAATAACCAACAAGACAAAATCAACTTTATCCCATACCTGGGGCAATCGAATCCTATTTTTGTCTTACAGTTCGCTTAGAGCAACCAATAAGACAAAAAGGGGCAAATGTAGACACCTAAATAGTGTCTAACCCTTGGTCACTTTCCCCCTTAGTCCATTCCTAACCCATTCCTAACAATTACTAATTTAAAATAATTTATTTATTTTGAATTAACCCCCCTCCTTGGACACATCACCCATGACACCTCGCCTGGGACACCTCGCCTTGGACTAATTCCCATCCTATGACTCACCCAAGATCTACTCCCACTTCTCTCTAACCGCCTAACAAACTCTCGTGCGTATTTAGCCCAACCCTCGGCATTCTCCAATGGATAGGGCACTTGGCAGATGAAAAATGGGCTTAGTGGCTCTTTTTGCCCATTCTAACCCCACCGACGTCGGCCAAGTGTCGACCGACGCCAGTGGAATCGCCGACGTCGGTTATACTTAACCAATTTTTCAAACTCTTTGATAGATCCGAATCAGAAATCAGCTAATCCCTGGAAGCAACTGATGAATCTTAATCTTTGACCATCTATCAATTTGTGAAATCTCTCAGTCAAGCCTCTCACTCTCTCTCTCTCAAGTGCAGCAACTGTTTTAGGTTCTCCATCAGCAACAGGTTCTCCATGCAAGCTACATCAACAGCAAGTACGGGAATCATCAGTAGCGCATCTTCCACAAGGCACAGGTAAGTATACTGTCTATGTTTTTATTCTCTTTTTAGTTATTGCTTTCAAACAATATCTCCTTGGACCAAACTATTAATCAACCCAGACCCGAATCTTGATTTATCCACCTCCCTATTTCTTTTGTCCTCTATCAGATCATACATTCTGCCCATTTAACCAGACTCTCAGACTCAGACCCCTGACCATTCAACCAAGCCCAAAACTTTGTCCACAGACCAAAACCCTGATCAGACTCTATCCATAGACTACTCAAATAAACCCAGACCTGACCAAACTCTGTCCACAGACCACAGACTTAACCAGACTTCATCCAAAGACTTTTGCCCCGATCGACGCCAGTCACTACCCCAACCGACATCGGCATATTAACTGATGTCGGCACCTTTACCAACCGACGCCGGCGACTGTAACCAGTTTGATAGCTTCTCTCAAGTAAGTCCTTGCTTCTCTTTTTCATTCCATTTCTTTATCATTTTAGTTCTTCATTATTTTGTTATTTATCAGACATTTCCTTCTATTGATTAGTGGGTTTATATCCCTTAAGGAAGTTTTCATACTTTTGGATTCAAGCTTTCGCTTGATAACCCATAATTTGTCTATTTAATGCCTTCTTTTATCCAAGCTTCTTTTCTTTGCAGGTGTCATTCCTCCACAGCCAAAGAGGAGTACTCATAGCGTCTGAATTACGGTGCGCAGACTTTATCCAGGTACACATCAAGCCTTGACCATTCTTTCTTTAGTTTCTTAATTTCTTGAAATTGAAAGCAAAATTTGAATAGAAACACCTATTTCCTTTTATCTTGGTTTGGATATTTTCAAAGAGCTAAATAGTCCTACCATGACATCCTCTAATTTATTAAACCTATCTTTAAGAATGGAAAACACAACAACCTCTTTTAAATTATTATTTTCTTCTAGTTGACCCTTGATCATTATTTATAATTGATCATTTTGAGCCTAGGCTACTTTGAGTATCTTCTCTTCAAATATATTATCTTCTCTTAGCTTTTGCTAGCTACTAGAGTTAAATTGATAAATGGTTCAACATTTTGGAAGGTGAACTCTTCACCTCCTACCATAGCCCTTTTCTCAATCACTCATTCCATTCTAGTAGATTATGGATTGAAATTGAACCCTATTAATGATTCAATCAATTTTGGAATAGAGATATCAACTTGTGTCTCACTTGAAGCTCTAAGAGTATCCATTTGACTTTCATCCAACCCCTCAAATGAAGTCATATTTCATTCTTTCTCTTATTGTTGTAGCTCCATAATCCAAGGTTTGAGTTCCTCATGAACATGTATGTCTACTAGCTTTGTGATCTCCCAATGGTGGTGCATGGTTGGTATCCTTGTAGCTCTCTATATAGAAACCTCTCAAGAATATTTGGTTTATGAATTGGGTTCTCATCACTAAATATATTGACCTCACTCAATGGATGAGTGAAGATCAGTCTAGGTCTCTTTGGTCCTATAGAAACTAGTGCCAGTTTAACTTTTCTATTTTATGGGGGAATAATGGGAAATAGGTATAATACTATCTCCTTTCTTTTATCCTTTTATACCTCTAATTTCTCCTTAGTTTGGGGATAAGGTTATTCAACTTATTCCCCTTCTTCATCTAACCCACAAGATCTAGCCAATGTTTGTAGTGCATCTTCCACTATTTCAGTTAGATTCAATGCAATTATTCAATAAGAAACTTTAGTATTTTTGGGTGGGTTGAAGATGATGCGTGTTCACCATACCTACTTTCTTTAGGCCTTTATTTAATCTACAATTCAAGTTTTTATGTAACTTATATCTCGAGGTACTATGTTTTTATATGTTTTTGTGATGGAGGTGGTTCAAAAGATTGACCTCCTAATAGGTGGCACTACATTGAACCAAATTTCCAAATTTCATCATTTCACTTTTGATCTCTCATCAATATTGATTCTAGGTTGATGTTGAGTTTATTTAACCTTCTAAGGAATTCATAGAAGGATGAATCTTTTATGTATATACAATCATAAGCATCTAGGTGATGCTCATAAAGCACATTTATTTGTTTGGCCTTCAAATGCTTAATGACCTTATCATTTGGGTCTCATTGACTCAAGTCATCATGCTATGATTTGAAAGAGGCTCTATGTCTAGTAACATCTTCAATGTTGTTCCAATACTGGAAGAGTTTATACCAATAGCCGAGGGTGAAATATGTAACTATCTTTTCTTTTTCTCTCTACAAACACCATCTATACCATTGCATATTTGAAATTTAACATCTTGCTCAGATAATTTATTTGGAACATGGACTAGTAACCTCAATGGTGTGCATTGTGTTCCCTAAATTTGGATGGCTATGTAGTCCAAGTAAAACCATATGTCCTTAATGGATTTAATGGATTTATTTGCCAATGGGTTGATCCTTGGCATAGGGTAATCTATTTTGAACTCAATCAAATTATGATAGATAAAATCACATATAAAATGAATATGGTCTCTAGATTTGAAGATATGTAGCTTGGAGTAAAATTGAGACACTATCTATATCCTCTCAAGAGACCATCACCTAAAGTTAGGGATCTTAATTATGGAAAGTAGGGAATCCAAGAGGTACGACATCATATATAATTCTCTCCTAATCCCTTTCTTGATCGCAAAGATATATTTACATAATCATGTGATGATAAGCTCACCAATAAGAGGATTTATCTCCTTTTCAATCATATAATATACTAGGGGCACCCATATGATATCAACATAAGTGGTTGTGGGGCTTCCACAGAGTCTATTCATCAGGGTCATTACTACTCTGATTTTAGGTTAGAATTGGATGATGGGAATGTTCCCACTAGGGTTAGAAAACACATGGTTTTTAGAATAAAACCATGGTGCTAGGATGGTTTTGAGGTCATTTTCCTTAGCCCATTCAATGAGTGTGTGCACATCTACCTGGGGCTTGGTAATCTTGTAATAGTTCTCAAATGCAATATGGGACACATAGGTAATGCATTTAGGAGTATGTTCATTAATTATCATGCTTTTTTTAATTTTACATTCTTTGAAATTAGGGAGAATTCTATCTATATAGTGAATTAACTCTAGTTTATTTGTTGTGTGGTAAAGACTTGTCATTTACGCAAAAACCAGGTTGTAATATCTTATTTTGAAGAATGTATTCTTCTCATCTTCTTTGTTTATGGGTTACAATTCCTCAATTATCTAAAAGATCTTAGACCAATTATTTTCTCTAATGTTCAAGGACACGGTGTTAACAATTGTGTCTTTAAAGACCCTTCCTTCTATGTCTATGGATAAATATAGCTTGGTGTCCTCTCTATTTTGCTTATAGCCTACCATGACTATGGTTTTTGCAAATTCATCACTAATTGCCTACAAATTGTCTTTAGATCAGTTTTCACTTGCTCAAATGACAATTAGGTTCTTTTTAGATTGACTATGGTTAATTCAATATTGAATTAGGGATTTAAATAGAGGCTAGGGATTTTCTATAGCTTTAATGGCAATGTTTTACTTAGACTTAGGTGAATTATGCCTTAGATTTGATTTATACATTTGAATTTATATGTTTGCTTTTTTTAGCCTAAAAAACCTCTAGTTTTATCATCTTTTGCATATATGGCATCTATGTGGCATCCTACTAGTATCTTTTGTATTACTTTTTCATGTTAATTTTAAATAATTAGCCATTTCCTTTTAAAATGTAAATTTTATTTCACACTATCTAATATTTTTGTATGGATCAACATGGACCATTGATCTCAATCTTAGGACTTGCATGTTGTTGGTCCTTATCTATATTGGGCTTCACAATTGTGCCACTTGGTAGTTCGATGGGTCTTCGAATCTCTACACACCACTAGTATATGTGTTAATGTGCTTTTTCAACATGGTGGTCTTGCACTTGCCTAGAGATTTGTTGAAAAGTCTATCCTAATTTTGCATCATTTGATCTTTCTTGTCAAATCATACTTGATCCATATATCTTGCAAATATACCAAAACTTTAATCAATGTGAGGACATACAAAGAACTAGGATAAATACTTTTGGCTATAGTTATATTTTGTGTTAATAAACATGAAAAGAACTATACACCAACATTTTTTAGGCTAAATTTAAAACACATTAAAAGGGGGCCCCAAATAAAAAGGATCTAATGTAAGATTTTATCCTAGGGTTTTATCATGTTAATAAACATGATAATACTTTAGATTAAAATTTTTAAGCTAAGTTTTATGGTAATGGGACCTTTCATTAAACTAATCCCATTAGGCTCAAAAGACCATGTGTCATATATAGACCAAGGTTCAAGTTAATGTTTAAAAACACGACTAGATTCTAGAATGATATTCAAGTTTAGCCTATGAAAATCTAAACCTAGTTATAAGGATCTTGAGTCTAGAAATGGATTTAAATAAACCAAATCAATCTATGGGAGATCAATTTTGACATTAAGATGCAAGTATTATACACATTTATCTTTTAATTGAAATTGGCTCTTGAGATAAATTTTGGCAGTCTTGTGGACGTCAATGATAGCCTCATAGACATAAATGATGTTCACATGAACATCAAAAATAAGCTCTAATAAATTTCTATATGGGGATAAAATTTGACAGCCTCATAAATGTCAATGATGGCCTCATGGTAATCAAATGATGGGCATGAGAGCATCAAATTTAAGTCCTAAAAATAGTTGATCCCCCACAAGCTTGGGTTTAATACGCTCCATCAAATTATCTCCTATGATTAAGCATAAACCATAGATCATGATCTGAATAAATGCATGCTATTGGTCCCTATAGTCATAAAGTGGATTGAGTTAGCTTAGGGCCTTATATAAAAATTATACTAATTCATAATCTTAAGTCTTTGAAACATAATAAAATGATGACCCCTTGAATAATTAAAAATCATAACACAAAATCTTATCTCAAGGTCCTTTTGATATTAATTTTGAACATGAGAGTGCCACATGACAACTTCATGGGGCTCTTGAGCTTTGACTCTATTGAACTTGTGAAGAGTCCATAGAGCATTAATCTCTATATGGACTCCCATGAGCCATTGATTGTGATCTGAGTGATTGAGTGAGATTGGCTCAATGGATCAAAGCCTTTTTTGTCAGGTCTATTTTACTTTGTCTAATCAATGTTGCTCGATTAAGCATGAATCATTGATCCTATAAAGAAGAAATATATTTAAGTTAAGGCTTGGGACAACATAAAAACTTAGGCTAAATTCTTAGGGCTAAGGTCTCATTTATGTTTTAAAACATGAATGGGGCCTTAGGACTAAGATGTTAGGCTAGACACTAAGAGGGACCATGAAATATAAAGTGAGGTTGAGCTAGGAAAGTAAAGGACCCTAAAAATATGAAATTTAGACCCAATTTTAAAACTTAAGGGAATAAAGGAGGGGTAAATATAAAGGGACCAAACATGATTTTTAGGCTAGGGATTGGTCATGTTTTTTACAAAAACATTATTAAGTTTTAGAATAAAAATTAAACTTGGCTAATTGCATTTTTTTAAAGTGCTCCTACCAATTTTGCTCTCAAAAAATTTGGATTTAAACTGAAGGATCTAAGCAAGGATTTTTGAAGGAGGGTTTCAAGGTATTCAAAACATGGATTTAATATTGATTTCCTATAGACCAAATAGTAAAATCTTGAATGAGGATTAATCTATAAAATTGAAGTGTAATCCAATCAAAGAGGGTCCCATAAAACCTATAACTGAAGCATGAAGATCCAATTTTAGAAATATTAGGCAAAGTTTAAGAAAGATCATGAATAAATAGGACACCCTTATCAGACATGAATGAACTTCAAATACAAATAATTTTCAAAACATGTCAAGTTTTTAGTGTCAAGCTTTAGCATTGCACAAGGGTCCCTATTTTTTAGAAACAAGGTTATGTTAACCTCAATAAATACCTTTAATAATAGTTTTTCATCATTTTCATATTGACCAAAATAATGTACATAATTTATCATGTGCTCAAATGGATCTTTATTATGCCAAAATATAGTTAAATATGGTTATTCAAAACCATGTGGATAAGGATATTCAAATATACATTGCGTAATAGGTTGATTATTGAATGAGGTAAAATTTGTGTTATCATTATGGAAAACCACTTGTATTTTAAGTATATAAATCTATTTTTGAATATCCCCAATAGTGTTCATCATGAACATAAGATAATCCATGGGAATAGTCATGCTTGACAAAGGTGTTATCATTGGCTCTAAACCACTACCTCTTGTGAATTTAGGCATATGACTATCATCATCCTGATGGATAATAAGTACAAGTTTGTAATCCCTTGAATTTTTGATACTTTGCTAATGATAATGGATCTTTGAATTTTGGTACTCTTGGTGTATCATTTCAAGAGCTTGGAATGTCTTAAAACTTGATTGATGCACATTTTATAAATATATATCAAGTGGACCTTGGGGAAGTATTGGTAAAGTTACCTATTTTGGTGTCTTAGGAACTTCATTTGGTTGAGACACCCTGATTAACATTGGTACATGTTTTTTATTTGAAACTATTGGCCAATTTTGGCTCAAATATAAAGATTTTACCTGGATGGATTAGTTGATCAGAGCTCCTATTAAGAGAATAATCAAATAGAGAAAAGAGAATATCACATAAACTTTTCAAATATTTTGAAACACATTACGAAAGATTAAAGTGTATTATTGATTTTTTGAGAAGCAATCCATGAAACAGGACTAGAATTGCAAGAGAGAAGAATCAACAGGTTTCCATGGTGTTCAGGGAGCATGAAGTAGGTTTTGTCAAAGTATTAGAGCCTTGAAGGGAGAAAAAATGACTTTAATAGGCCTACAAAAGCTAGAACATCATGACATAATCGAGAAACATGAACAATCTAGTTCACTTATGAATTTTGTAATTATGCACTTGAAAAGCCTCTCAAAGCCAAAGGATTACATGGAGATGATGTTTTTCTTGCCAAGATCATCTTTCATAGATTTAGAGTCTTAATGAGTTCACTATCTCAAGATATAATTCCCAAAATTTTAATTACTAGAGTGGGACATGCACAAGGATGTCAAATTTAAGCCATGAGAAGTAGTTGTTTAGATTCAAATATTCCTAAGAATAAACATGGAGCTAACAAGTGTCATGATCTTAGGTTGCCAGATAAAGATCAATGGCATGTGGGTCCAAATAGATTAATGAAGTGCATTCAATCATATAAAAGCAAATTGATAGTGAGAAAGAGTTCAACAAGTTATAAAATCTTAAGGATGAATGTAAATCTAACAAAGTATCACAATTGTAATGCACTCTTTGGAAAATCAATTGCACGCATTTGAACTATGAAAATTTATATCAATGGTGTAGATCAAAGTCAAAGGTTTAATTACTTGAGGTTGAATATGAGGTTACCATGTGTCATAAGCACAAGAATGAAATGGAAACTAACTTTAGGACCCATGAAAAGCATGTGGGATCGACAAGTGGAAAAATTTAGAAAAACCAGATCAAGACCAGTGAGTGACATTAAAACTAGAATCTAGGAGACTTCAAATGAAGAATAAATACAACCTAGTTTGAACCAAGGAAAAAATTTCAAAGGTTATGTTCCAATATTAGAGTTTAGTCAAAGCACCATTAAGCATAAGACATAGTCATACAATCAAGGTTATCAATGTTGAAGTTCCATCTCCATTAAATCTTAGTCTTGACCTTTATTTTAAAGATTTAAAATTTACAACGCCCATTTTCTAGGTTTTAGTATTATTTCATGACTGTGATCATTGATTTTTAAATATCTATGTATGTAATGAGCCCTCAACTTTCATAGGGTTTAAAGGCAAGATAGGTCTATTTAGATCTAATAGAGATCAAGAAGGAATCTATATGGCCTGTAGGCTTTTCATTGATAGGATAACTATAGAAAAACCAATAAATGAATTGGTTTTCAATCTATATTAAATCTATGTTTAGGTTTGGATGAGAGATAGATATAAATGGGATATAGATGAGTGTCTTATCTTTCACCATGATTGGCTCCTGAAAAAATGGTACTTATAGCCATTCAAAATAGATATAGTCATTACTCTATCAGATCAAATTATATGAGGAGTTTGTCCTCATAAATAGGTTAAGTGTAAGATGGTGTAAAGTCCCAAGATGGAGATATGGTGCATGGAAAAAGTAATTAAAGCATGTTAGGACCCCTTTTTGAGAAGACCTTATCCTGTGCTAGCTAGACCAACCTTGACACATGGAGACCCATGGAGGAAGTGAAGGACCCATTTTGCACAACTTAGTGCTGAATAGATAGACTCCCAAAGTCCTCACACCAAATATCCAATGGTTGCATAGAATCATGATTCTCAATGCATACCTACCTAGTCTTACACACAATGGTTTGAGGCTCAAGGAGTATAGAGATATGAATAGTAGAGTAGGTAGGTGTATAACCCTAATTGATAGCCTAGAACTAGCATGTGCCCTAGTTATCTTATATGGCATAATGGAGATAAAAATATTTCAACTACCCATTCTTTGGCATGTGCCTATCTCATCAACAAGAAAAGTGGCAAGTGCCTATATAAAGAAGGCAACTTCTAAGAGAAAAAGGAGGAGACCATTAACAATGAAGATCTAGTAAATTTGAGAGTGATAAAGGGATTAAGTCTTAAAGTGTTAAGTAGTAGATGTAATCCATGCTCATCTATAAGCCTCTAGAATTACTTAAAATAAGATTGAGTAGTGAATGCTACTACTATCTATCATAATTGAAACAAGATATTAATGAATGAATATTGATTACTAGTGTTTTATTTTATTGTGTTATAGATTATTTACATTTTGAAGTTCACTCCCCATGAAGAATGTTAATGAATTGGGACTCAACCCTAGTATTAAGTGGTGCCTTCATGCCACTTAACCCTCTTACCCATTGCAAAAGGCCCTTGTGCTATACCTAACATCGAATGACAACCTTAAGATGAATATGCATCCCCATATGGACTCTCTTACTTGCATGTGTTGATAATGCCTTAACCCCCTCTATTTGAGCTTACACCAATGGATCTATCCATTTGATCCTTTATGCTAGAGACTCCATGAATCCCTTGAACCACTACACAAAAGATAGCCTTTGGCTATGCCATGACACAACTAGCCTAACGTGAACCTAGTTCCTTTGCTATTGTACTTTTGGTGAGTAGATAAGGTTTATGCCTTATGTGAAATTGATCCCAACTTGCTAGTGTGTTTAAATGTTATGCACCAAACCTTTCTCCCCTTATTCCTAAATCTTTTGACCCTATAATTTCTTGATAAATAAAGTTACGTGCATCATCAATTGTGCCTACTTAAATGACACACTTCACTACAACATTTTTGTTTTATTACCAAGACATGTTGAATTTCATTGCTAAGATGTTTTAGTAGAGTGATGTTATAAATATCACTTAAGAATGTCAAGTTCTAGATAGAGCATGTTGAAGATTGCTTCACATAAAAGCATCCTACATGTGAATGAGAGAATATACAAAAATGGGTGTAGACTTATCTGTATGACCTATTGTATGAATTGTTCTTCTATGAGCTACCTAAGCATGTATATAAATGGTTGACTATATATGTTGATACTAGATGAATAATTTATGGAAAACACCTTGAGTGGACCGTAGAGTGTGTATATAGGCTAAAAATCTTAGATGAAGTCTGGACATGTGTCGTAGATAAGTAGTGGGATGGCTCTTTGAATAGCTACATGTTGGAGTTCATAGTTTGACCTTTTCATGCTTAGAAGAAGCAGAGCATAAGTTTCTTTGAGAACCAAGGGGTGAACTAATTATAGGACTCCACACCAAGGTAAATAAGCTCATATTCGATAATGGGATAGAGACCATGAGGATGAAAGGATAAAATTCCTTTTGTGTATGGGCAATCACAAAGGGAAGGAGGGGGAAGTGTAGGAAAGGTTCCATGGAAGAGGAATAATAACTTGAAAACTAAGAGATCTAGAGGTTGAACTACAATAAGCATAGATGAAGGCTAATGGAAGACCTAAAACTTGGAAGTGTTAGAGGACCTATAATGAGTAGGATAGACATGGAGAAGAATGTTTTGAAAGACCACAATGCACTGAGATAAAAGAAGAAACAAGTGGTCAAATTCTACAAATGGGTGTGGGATGTAGTGAGTTCCCACAAGATAAGGCACTTGAGGATGTGATAGAGGCACCTACCCCTTTGAACCTAAAATGCAAGACCATGCACTAGATTCCTCCTTTGAGAATAGAATAAAGGTAACTAAACTTGTTACCCTAATAGACTATGATTAGACCAAGATTTTAGATCAAGGGTTTGTGATTGAACAAGAGATCCTATACAAGGAGCTTATAAATAATCTGGTTGATCGAGTAAGCACTAGTCTAAGTGTCATGAACACAAGCACAAATACTCTTGTGTAAGGTATGTTAGTTGTGCTAATCAGGTAATAGCCTATAGGAAGTGGTATAGTTTCACCATTGAGTGGAGCCATGTTGTCAAGCTCTATGATGCACCCTACTCCATTAGGGTCAATGTTCAACCCTACTAGTGGGGGCATTAGAGGATTGCCCCATACATAGACACAAGGAGGTAAGGTACCATAAAATCCCATGCCACCACTTTGGCCGATATACAATAAAATGGCCATGGGTCTGCCTAAGTATCATGGAGTTAAAAATGCTATAGATCATATGTTGAAATGTAATTTCTAGTGGTACACTTGGGGCATCACTTAGCCTAAATGCAAGGCAACACACTTCATGATAATCCTGCAATATCATGCCCATACTTGGTATCAAAAGTTTGATCCAAACCAAGTTATAGTTGATTATGACATGTTAAAGGGAGCATTCCTAAAGGAATTTGACATTCTTGATTTTGAATAACAGAGCATTGTGGTGCTCAAGGAGATAATTCAAGGGTTATTAGAGATCATGCACTTGTATGATGTATGGTTCAAAACTCTCCTCTCCAAGATTCCATATGATATCCACTCCTCCTAGCACATGTAATGGTTTATTGGAGGCCTATTGGTGCCATTTATAAGGGCATTATCCATGAAAACTTCATAAAACCCTATGAATCACTTGAATTTATGCTCTATGCTAAGGTATTAGGCATTTATGACACTAGGATTAGTCCTTTCATGAAGGCATAGATTACATCTATGGCTTCTCAACTATATAATGTTACTACTAGATAGGAACATCTCTCATAGTGGACTATGGTGTATCAAATATGAGATAGAGGGGCACAAAAAGAATAACTACTTTCACAGGAATGCATGTGCAATACACCCCAACTATGAGGTTTGCCATGGAGTGCATGTCTCCTAAAACTATCCCCTATTACAACATGTTGGTAAAGTAAATACTATAGTTTATTATAAGATGTGTGATGCCTACACACACACGATGATGGACTATATATTCATTGATGATATGTGCCAAAACATGGAGAGAGGGGTAAGGCAAGCCATGAATTTAGGTGGTGGCTAGGTAGGCCAAGGGAATGAGGGATATGGCTAAAACAACATGAGTTATGGAAACCAAAAAGGAGTGCTTGGATAAGGAGGTGGCCATGGTAGGGGAGATTCATACCATGATCTTATTATAAGTGTTGGTCAATTGAGTATTATTAGTATGACTACCCCATACACCTAATATGTGAGTATTATCGAGGCCCAGGCATAGTCAAAGACTACCCAAATATCTATAAGAAGTTGATGTAAGGTCAACCTGGTATGGATAAAGGAGCTGTTATGGTGTAGCATGAGTTTAAAGAAGGGAGATGGGCCCTTAAGCCACAAAAAACTCCCAAGGGGCTTCTAAAGGTGCAAGCCACAACACAAAGTGGGATCACCACTTAGCCACCTGCCATGTCAAACCAAGATGTATGCCTAGAATATGGTGATTTAAGCTACATCAAATGCATGACGTAGCTAGATCCAAAATCAGCACCATATCCTAACCATACATGCCAAAATGACATCCGATAGTAAGTGATGACCATAATATAAGACTTATAAGATGAAATCTAGTTGGCCAGAGACTTGGAGGTGCAAGCCATTATGATGCTTAAAAATTAAGACCAGTATGAGGCTAAAGTCTAGACTGAGCTCTTACACCTCCTACAAATAGATGGGTACTACCCCTAATAAAGGATTTACTTTTAAGACATGTAGAGAAAGCCTAGTGTAAGAATCCAACCATCAATTAATAGAGATTGTGGCACCACATATGGAGTGGTTGTGAGAAGTGAGGCATACTCAAAACACTAAATATGACCATGAATTACTAATAAACACCACCATCAATGGGTGGTCAGTTTGTCAAGTACTAATCAACATAGGTGCAAAGGTCAATATCCTGACCAAGAACTCTTGGGAGAAAATGGGGAAGCCACCCTTAAAATTGTCACCACACACATTGTTCATGGTGAATAAGACCTAAGCACAACCCATAGGGATCTTGAAGGTTGATATAGTGGACATCATGGGCATTGAGTTCCAAGCTAACTTTGAGGTCGTAAAGCTAGCAAAGGAGGAAAACTACCTAAAAATCTTAGGAAGACCATGGTTCTATGTAAAAAACATCGATATTATCTTCAAGAAGTGCTATATGACCTTTAAAAATGGCAAGGAGAGGGTGGTGATACCTCTTTCAAGTGACCAAGGGCCACCTTACATTGAAATTTTTAACCTTGAAGATGAGGTCAACCACATTTATAACATCATAGTGCAAGGTGTTGAGACTCTCAATCCCAACGAGTAAGGGGTGATCACTTGAAAAAATGGTCAATCAACCTTAGATATAATGGATGTAGCTTATGAACATTAGATCAACGAAGCCTATGAGGTTACTAGGCACAGATACCACTTAGTGTGTAAAGCTAGATATGGACTATTTGACACAAGCTTGGTAAGAATTGCAAAAACCTAGAAGAAGTTGACTCCTCAATCTAAGAAGATAGGAAAGAGAGTGATCTAACTCAGTAAGGGAAATCTCACAACACTCCCTAAGTACTAAGGAAGCTATCCTATTGAGAGGTATGTACAAGATATTGAGGCTTGCATCCCAAAGGAATTTGATCAATTGGGCACATTAGTGTATACACTAAAAATTACTACCATGCACTGGTGGGCCACATAGAAACCTAGCTTGCCTATTTGGTGGGATGTGAAGGTAGCCATGTACACTAGATTTGGTAGAAGCAATGAGGATCTAGACATACCCCCTACAATGCCAACTCTGACCCAATTGTGTATATCCAAATTTATGAAGAGACTTGGGCACATGCCATAAGGCATGTGGGTGCATGCCTTCTATAGAACTCTAAAGACATGGGCATGAGAATTGTACATCATGAATGAGACACATCAAGAAATAATAAATTGGGGCATATTGAAGGAGAATTTTTTTCACATTTTCTCCTCTTCATAAAACTTTGAATTATTGAAGCTACTACAAGTCATCCACCAAGGTGTGTTTGAGGGCACAGTTGTCTTAGAGGAATGATTAAAAGAGATGTTTGGAGAGAAAGGACTAGTAATTTTGAATTTTTTCAAATAAATGGCACTATATAGTGACTCTAGTAAAGAAGATGATGAGACCTAGAGGGAGCATAATTAGAGGGCCTTGACAGGTAAGAAAAATCTTGTGCACCTCATTGATGATAAATCTCTAGATGATGGAGACCCAATGCACCTTTGGTTTGAGATGACATAAGTAATGAGGTAGGTTGAAGACTCCTACCAAGATAAAAATGAACCCTACTACACACCCCTCAAGACCACCTAGGTAGACATTAACTTAGAAGGTGAGCCCAAGATGGCCACTATAGGCACATACTAGTCTAAGGTCGAGCTCACATGTATCATCGACCTCCTGAGGGACTTTCAAGATCTATTCCCATGTGAATACAAGTAAATTAAGGGAACCCACCATTAATTAGTAAATATGATCATCAAACTGGTGGATGGTGTAAGACTAGTCAAGAAGCACCCTTATTAGATGGACCTCAATCTCTGTGCCAAGGTGAAAGTGGAGATCGATGGAATATTGGCCACTAGTTTCATCTACCTAGTATAAGAATCAAAGTGGGTGAGTTTGATGGTAATTAACATCAATAATGATGGGTGCATATGAATCTACATTAATTATAGGATGTTAAATTATACCTACATTAATGACCCTTTCCCAAAACCATTCACTAAATAAGTCTTGGATGGGGTCATAGGTTACAAAATCTACACTTTCATCGATGGGTTTTTAGGTTACCATCAGGTGTAGATAAAGGAGGAGGATAAGCCAAAAATAACCTTCATAATTAAATGGGGTTGTTTCACTTATAATTTGATTCCCTTTGGGCTTAAGAATGCACTAACCATATTCTATAGAGTGGTGATCATTGCTTTAAGGACTTCATCCACAAGTTCCTCCAACTATATTTGGATGACTAGATCATGTATGGTTTTATAAGGGACCACCATGGAAACCTGAACCTTATGTTTAAATTTTTTAGATAGCTATAGATATCATTAAACATAAATAATTGCATCTTGATGACCTCATTTGGCACACTACTTGAGTACATCATCTACAATAATAGATTGCTCATTGATCTAGCAAAGATTGCAATAATCATCTAGCTCCAAACCCCTTCCATGTAGAAGGATGTTCTCACTATCCTAGGACATTATGGCTACTATAGAAATTTCATAAGGCAGTTACACAAAAATCATCATGCCTCTAGAGGAACTCTTGCACAAGGATGGCCCATTCTACTAGCGCAAGGTGCAAGAGGAATTTGACACTTTGAAGCTAAATTTGGTTAGTGTGTCAATACTTTAGTTTCTCAACTAGATGACTCCTTTTCACATCCATGTCAATGCATTAGGCTCAACCATTGCCACAATTTTAGCATAAATAGGTGAAGGAAAAATGGACCACTCCATTTCCTTTACAAGAAAAAATTTGACACAAGATAAGCATAACTATACCACCATCAGGCACAAAGTGTTGGCAACGGTCTATGCCCTTCAAAAGTTTAAATAGTATTTTCTATCAACACCATTCACTTTATTCACTAATCATGAGGTGTTAAAATACCTCATGAACAAACCTATTTTGCATGGGTACATTTGTAAATAGGTTGTCCTCTTCCAAGTGTCTCAATTTTCAATCATGGTAAAACTTAGAAAACAAAGTTTAGGGCTAGACCACTTATCCCACATCAACTCTAACAATGCAGTGGTGCCAATTGAGGATGATATGCTAGATGTGTATCTCTATTGGGTTCATCATGTTCTTGAATACTTATTAGAGATTATCTCTTTCCTAACCTCAAGGATAGCACCATAAACACTATCCTCTATAGAAAAGAAGCAACTTACTATCCATGCCTCCCCCTTCCATCTCATTGAAGGGGAACTATACAAGATGAGTAGGGATGAAGTCTTTTGCCAACGTTTTTTAGAACATGAGTGGGACTCCATCCTTTAGGAAGTACATGAAGGGATAGTTGGAGGACATTATACTAGAGATATAATGACATGCAAGATTCTACAATCAGGGTTTTAGTGGCCAAGCCTATTTTGTGATGCCAAGGAATATGCATGGGCATGTGATGTATGCCAGCATATTAGAAATTTGAACCATTAAAATGAGATGCCTCTCATCCCTATTATGGCTTAGGTGCCATTCAATAAATTGGCCATTAACTTTATAGGGTCAATCACCCATGTAGCATAGTGTATAGGAGCTAGATATATCCTCGTGGCAATTGACTATTTCATGAAGTGGGCTAAAGCTATGCTGACCAAAGAATACAGAACCATAATATCCATGAAATTCATTTGGGATAACATCATCAACTTATTTGGGTGCCTATTAGGTCTAACTAGCAATAGGGGCACTCATTTCACTAATGATATGGTGCACATCCTTTTGATAAAATACATGGTGGTGCACCATAAGACCACCCCATATCATCCCCAAGCCAATGGCATAGCTAAAGCCTTCAATAATATCTTTGGAAGGTACCTCAAAAATATATGTGATGTGGGTTACAAAGATTGGGATGATCATGTCTCTATAGTATTATAGGCTTACTGCATGACATACAAGTGCATGAACAAGGCTACACTATTTTAACTGGTGTTTAGCATGAAAGTGGTTCTACCCATGGAGTTTTTAGTACCTTTCTTGTGCATCATGTGAATTTACCACTTTGATGACTAGGAATCTTTGAGCACAAGATTGGAATAATTGGAATGCTTGAATGAGACATGTGCCAGGGCCAAGTGGGGTCAGCAAGTTGATAAGGTGCACCAAAAGGGGTGGCATGACAAGCATATCAAGTAAAAGGTTCTTACCAAAAGAGCCTTAGTCTTCCTATATGACTCCAAATACTTTCATCACCTAGGTAAGCTACAAATATGATGGACGGGTCCCTATTTCATCCATCATAGTATAGAAATTGGTGCATGGAAACTATGCACATTGTTTGGCAAAATGCTTTAAGGGCATTTCAATGGCAGCTAATTGAATCCATATCAGAAATAGGGTGGTGCTCACACCAACAGTACTCTAACTCTTTACAATATATTTAAATTGAGCTGACTAAAATAAGGTTTAGCATAAGCCAAATCATGTGATTCTTTAATTTAATTGGTTCTTATTATATAGATAGGTAAAAGATAGTGTAAGATGGTCACAAAGATCCCATTGTTTTTCCACTCCATGCATAAATCCAATCAGGTGAGTCAAGCATTTATGTCACAAGTACATGAGGCTAGACACCTAAGTTGTGGGTACATAAAGCTCTAAGTTAAGTAGTAATAGAAAAAGAAACATCTATACAAGCGGTGCATAGTGAGATGACAAGAAGAGCCCTTGAAAAATATGAACCATTAGAGGGCTAGTGCAAGAGAAGACACACAACTATGTTGGGTTCAAAACTAGATGAGAAGATGTTCAACTGAGGTAGACATAAGATGAGAAGAGAAGATGCTCAAATCAGTTGAACACAAGATAGGTGAGAAGATGCACTTCCTATGAAGTATGCAAAGCAAATTAAGATACCAATCACTAGAGGGCTAGCATAAAGAATTTATATGGGGTATGATAGGCCAAGACAAGATGAGATGTGATAAATTGGCCAAGATAAAGGAGTGCATTAAAAAAGGAGCATAGCTAGATTAAGTAGAATTGAGGAGACTAAATTGTACATGTTTGAGGTGCTACACCTAGGTTTCCATAAGAGGTGTGAAGGTTATGCCAAGGATTTGCACATAAAAATATCATTGAGGATATCTAGCATCCACCCAAGAAAAGTAGGAAGTGATCATTTGAAAAAAGATGTCACATCACTAAAAAGCTGTTAGAAGTATTTAATGTGATGGTAGAATAAAGATACACTTTTAATGTGGACAAGACATGGAATTTCTAAAGATCTCATGATCTCTTAAAAAAACCATCAATCAATTCTAAATGGTATCATTAATAATGGTGGTTGACATATCAAGCTATAAATGGGTGAATGGTAAATGAATAGGGTTACAAACTCATGTGAAACTGGTAAATAACTAGAGCCAAATGACCTTGAGAGAGAAAATTTTCACAAAATAGATAGAACATCAAGTGAGAAAATTAGTGAATAAAACTAGAATAAAAAGTGCATCAAGAGTAAATTGGTGTAGAAAAACTACAATAGAGAAGGTGAACTAGAATAGATGTGAGGCCACCACTAATGGCCAAAAAATCTCAAACAAATAACTTACACCAAACCAAAATTAGGGGTTTCAATAATCCACACCTCTTGTGTTTTAGTTATAGTAGATTTATAATGATAAATAAAAAAAGGCATCAAGATATGAATAAGCATGACTGAAACCCAAGTGGGTTTGAATAGTAGAAGTAGCTAGAACCAAGACAAGGGCACATGTAGTAGAAGGGATTAGCATTATGAGGGTGGAATCTGATGCACTAACCAAGATGTCCTACTATCATATGTAGTTCCCACCTAAAGTGTTAGTGTGAAAACCTTGGTGTTCATTTACACATGTATGCTAGTTATAGTAATAAAACCACTAGATGTCAAGTCACTTTCAAGACTTGATACAAGACTAGATGGTGGACACTAGGTGCAAGACTCCATAGGGAGATACAATCTTTGACATCTCAATAAGAGATAGATAAAAGGCTTTAATCACAACTCAAATCTATGATTTTCCCTATTTCATAAAGCTATAGGAACTTGTTTAGTTCATACTCTATTGTGTACACAAAGAATACGTGCACTTCATAGGGTGATGCATGAAGATATTTATTTTCTTGATCAATCAAATAACCAAATTGCTAGATTTTGAAAGAGATATCTATTAGCTACTAGATGATGATGAATATGTGGATCCCATCACAAATCTCCTCAATTAATTCAAGGGGGGATACACCTTCCCCATCATCAGGTGTGAGGACCTAGGCACAAGGGTGGCATGTGACTTATCAGCTTAAAGCTATGCCTAAGAGGGAAATGGATTGATGTGTCCAAAGCATACCTCTACTTAGCCTATCACATGGCATAGGGGGTAAAGTTAAAAATGGCATAGTTCATCACCATATAAATGATGAATGCATTAGAGTACCATAACATGAAGGGGACGTTTAGATGGGGCTCCATCCTCATCTTAATAGTCATGGAAGAGATCAAGATCCGTGATGGTGAAGAAGACAACTTGTAGATGTTCCTAAAACATGACAAAATCCTAGTGTATAAATACAAATACTTCACCTACCCCACATCCTTTAGTGCCAAATACAAGACTCATGTATTGAAGTGGTGCAAGTGATACATAGAGGCCTTTGGGTTAGAGTGGCACATCACATAAGGGCTCCTAGTAAGCATGTTTGGAATGGTGACCTTTGCCATCATGCAACACTATTACATCATCCACCTAGTACTCAAGGATGAGAACAAGTCAGGATGGTTGAATCTTCCCTTCACCTTCTTAGTCAAGTTCTTCTAGGATACGCTCATTAGATTCCCTAATGTATAAAACATTAACATTCCAATCAAAGAACTAGACATAAAGAGCTAGTGAATGAGGTATAGATTCCCTCCCATGGATGGAAATATAAAAGAAGAGGAAGAAGATGTCTTATATTAGATATACATAAATCCTATGTAGGAAGTAATAATCCATGGCTTCATCCATAAACTATACTATGTGATGAAACCCAGAACAAAGGATGATAGTGCAGGGTCTAGCACTAAAAAATAAATAAACCCACCAATCCTAGTTGGGGAAGAAGGAACCCCCATTCCCTAAGAAAAGTATAATCTCCCCAAAATAATAAGGGGAGATGTTGGAAGAGATTTATGAGAGGTTGAAGTTAAAGATATCTTTAGAGTGGGAAGCCTCAATGATATAATCATATCAGAAGTGCATGCATTTTACCTCTCAAGCCCTCATAAACCAAAAGGGGAAAAAGAAAGAAAATTCCCCTTCCCCTACACCAAAATAAGACACATTAAAAGAGGGGTCAAAAGAGGAAAAGTGGGAATGAGGCACCTACATTGTGCCTAATGATGTAGAATTATCCCCTAGTTAATATTCCCCTTCACCTCTACCACAAACATAGCTAGAAAGCCTAAGGTATAACCTGATGAGACTTGGATCCTATGAGTTCAAGACCTAATAAGAATAGGAGGTAAGGAAAACTAAATAGGATATGGCAAAGATGGGGGTGGCTATCGAGGTCCTCTAAGTGGTAGAGGTAAAGGAGTAGAAAAGAGAAGCAACATGTAGGGAATAAAAGGAAGAGATGAGTGAAGCAAGCAAAGTGCCCAAAGAAGCAACTCCCTCTAGTGTAGGAAATGAAGAGGAAGAGATGCTAAAAAAATGGAGAGGACTAGGCATGAACCCAAGGCCACATCGATGCAACACTCACCTTACACTAAAGGTGCAAGGAGTTAAGGGCTTTGGCCTAGTCAAGGCTGATATTGACCAACTCAAAGCTAAAGAAATTTAAAAAAAAAAGAATAAAAATGTGTTTTAAAAGCAACGTAAAGAAAGTCCAAAAAATGAAAGGCTAAGAAAATGAAAGAATGGAGGAGGCAAAGGTAAAACACACCCAAAAGAAGGAATGAGAAGCAAAATTGACACAATAGGAAAGGGTATGCATGCTAGAAGAATGTGAAAGAAATAAGGGCTTCACTAGAACTAAGCCCAATAAATAGAAGCTAAGGTATCACTCATCATTGATACCAAAATAGTGGAATAATCCAAATAAAAGGTGCACCCTAGCTCTAAGGGGGAACCTAAGGAACACAAAGGTGAAGTTGGCCCCATAAAAAATAAGGAAAAGAAGAGATGCCACACCAAGAAAAGGATGAGGGAAAAAAGTCCACTGAAGAACCCCCATAAAAAGAATGAGACAATGAGTCTAGGATTAGATAGGAAAGGGAATAATAAGAAGAAGAAGAAGAGAGAGTTGAAGAAATGGGGACTGAAACCAATGCTAGTGAAGAAGAGCTCAAAAAATAAGCAAAAATTGAGTCCAAGAATCATGAGAGAGCACAAATGGGATTCAAAGAAGATGATGACTTATACATGATATATTAAATGCCTCCAAGAACCACCACAACCATTATATGCCACCAAGTCTCATGGGCCATGAAATGTTACATGGATGAGATAAAGTTTGAGGTCCTTACAAGGGCCATTTAGTGCACCAAAAAGCTAGAAGAGGTCCATGACTACCACCTAATAAACCCCCATGACATGAACCCCATACACTTAGCCAACACTTTGATCAATATGGAAACCTCTATGACATTAAATAACATCAACAATGATATTCATGATAGTAGATGAAGGAAAATTGCTAAAGACAAGAGAAGGAGATTGAGGAAACCAAACTCAAGCTCTAACAACTAATCGAGTACATCAAGGAAGTGGAACCATCCCTCCAAGACAACATAAACAACTCTAGCATGAAGGAGGTCAAACTACACTTATGTTCTCATTGAGCAAATGATCCCTAAGATAAATCTAGTGTTGGAGGAGAAGGAAGACCCCTGTGAGACTATAAGGGGTGAGCTAAAAATGAAGATGGAAGAGGTTGAAAACCTCTTCACCTATCTCAAAGAAGGCATCAAATATGTAGACACCATATTTTTTAATTTCATGTACTAAGCAAAGATCATCAACATGTGCCTCAAGCAAATAAAGGAGAAGGATTCCTTGCTCTAGGGTTCCTTCATATTTTCAAGGACTGAGTGCATGCAGGTCATGGCACAAGTCAACTCCCTCAGTGCCTAATGGAAGACATAAGATCAAGCCCTGGAGGTAGTATTTCATACCTTTCAGACAAAGGCTAATGAGTAGGGAAAATTCTTGGATAGAGAGTGAGGAGGGTGAAGGAAAGGCTAGAATCCTTCAAAAAGGAATTAGAAAGCATGAAATGTACTTGCTCTATAAGTAGCATCCATAGAAGTAGATGACACCATTAAAGATTTTAAGGAGGATCTATGATATGGTGCACCCAAATTTTATACACCTAAGGTGTTTTAAGGATAGTCTGGGGTGGGTTAGAAATTTTGTATAGGGTGATATTGGGACCCCTTTTTGATAAGACTTGATCCCAAACTAGCTTTATCAAGCCCTAACACATGGAGACTAATGGAAGAAGTAAAGGAACCCTTTTACACACCTTGACATTGAATAGATAAACTCCTAGAGTCCCCATGCTATCTAGTCGATGGTTTTATATCATCATGATCTTGAGGCATACCTACGCAATCTTGCATGTGGTATTTTTAGCTTCAAGGAACATAGAGATATGAGTAGTGGAACAGGTAGGTGTATAACCCAAACTAATAGCCTAACACCTATCACATGTCTTGTTTGTCTTATATGGTGTAATGGAGCTTACAAGATCTCAACTACCCATCCTTTAGCACATGCCTATTTAGTTACTAAGAAGAGTGGCCAATGCCTATATAAAGGAAGCAACCTCTAAGTGTGAAAGGAGGAGACCATTAACAATAAAGCTTTGGTAAATTTGAGATTGATAGAGGGATTAAGTCTTAAAGTGTTAAGTAGTTTATGTAATCCATGTTCATCTATGAGCCTCTAGCATTAGTTAAAATATGATTGAGTAATGAAGGCTACTATTGGTTATTGTAATCTAAACAAGATATCAATGAATTAATATTGATTGCTAGTGTTTTATTTTATTGTGTTATAGACTATTTGAGTTGTGAAGTTCACTCCCCTTGAAGAATGTTGATGAAATAAGACTCAACCCTAGTAGTAAGTGGTGCCTTTCATCACTTAGCCCTCTTACCCACAATCAAATGCCCTTGCACTAGACTTAGTGTTGAATGATGACCTTAGGATAAATAGTCATCCCCATGTGGACTCGCTCACTTTCATGCATTGATAAGGACTCAACCCCCTCTATTTGAGCATAAAATAATGGACCTGTCCCTTTGAGACTCTACACCAAACACTTCATGAATCCCTTGAACCACTACACCCTAGATGTCCCTCAGCTATGCCATGATGCAACTAGCCTAACACAACCTAGTCCCTTTATTTTCATGCTTTAGGTGAGTGGATAAGGTCCATGCCTTATGTAAAATTAATTCTAATATGTCAATGTGTTTAAATTTTGTATGCTAGACCTTATTCCCCTTACACATAACTCATTTAACCCTAGAAGTGCCTAATAACCATATTTTCACACTTGACTGAGAACCGTGCCTACTTAAATGACACACTTCACTACACTAGAGCATTTAACATATTTTTAGGGCCTATAAGGGTTTTTTCCATAATAGAATCATGACTCATCATCTTAGGCACATTTTTATCTTCTATTAGTTTTATTAGATAACAAAGGGTATCAAAGGCTATTGTGACAAATGAAGGTTACTTTGTCTACGATGTATTAACTTTGATTAGATCAAA
>JARHVA010004346.1:1400000-1600041 GCA_037957365.1 Torreya grandis | reverse complement strand
ATTCACACTTCCTTGCACCTTTTGATCCAACATAATGAGGAATACCTAAAAAATCTGAGCACTTAGCCTCTTAGACCAATCACATTTGAGCACCCAAATCACAATCGATGGTTTTCACTTCGATGGGGCCTTTAGATTGGATGAAACAAGGCCTACGTGGAAAAGTCAAGATTCATAGAGCTCAATGGAATCACCACATGGAACTCCCAAATTAAAATTTTAAAAGAAAAAGATCCCTCATATTAAATTGGGCCAATGACATGTAATTATTTAGATCATAATCAATGGTTCTCACTTCATTATGATTTTTGATCAAACAAAGCGAGTTGGCTCTGAAGGCCTAGGAAACATCGTGAATCCACCACATAGAAATCTCTCATTAGAACATAATAACTTCATGGTATTAAATTTGAAATTCTCACTAACATCATTTGATGTCTATAAGGTCATCATTGACATTTTTAAGATCATCAAATTCAAGCCCATCTAACATTTTGCTTAGGCAAAGAGGGCATTTTTTCATGTCTTTTGAGGGGTCACTTTGATAGTATGATTTAAAACTTAGCATAAAAAGATTTATCTTAATTTTTTCATGTTCATTTATATGAATAGACTTGCATTAAAATATAACAATCTAAGTCCTTAGTATATTTATGCACTAATTAACATGTATGCATCTTGTAGGATCTAATGGTCTATGCTTCATCAAGCCTCTTAATCCTATGATGTAAAATCATCAATGAATATTTAACGGTGTTATGAGATCCTATGGGTTCAATATGTGGCATAAAAATAGGGCTCCATATTAAGGTAGCCAATAATAAATAGGGACCTAGATTGTGATTAATGACCCACACTAATCTTAAGATCTTGATCTAATGGTATGATGCATAAAAGGCATTTTTAATTGCCAATGGCTAGTGTTCAAAGGCATTTATGAAAAATGCCATGAAAATTGCTAGATAGATGCCAAAAAAACACCATGCAAGCATAAAATGACAAAAAACTAATATTTTGTGTGCTCAAAAATGTAAACATATAAAGGTGAAAGTCCAAATCAAATCTAAGGAATGTATGAGCCAAAGTCTAGATACACCCTTGCCATTAAAGCTTAAAACCCCTAAATCTTGCAGAAAATGCCTTAAAGTGAATTTTTATTGATTACAGTAAAGCTAAAAGATTTAAATCATGATTTGAGCATGAGAAAATTAACTAGAGACCACTTGTAATCTAATTTTGAATAGTTTGTAAAGCTTGGTAGCCATGGCAGCATAGAAGCAATAGTTGAGAAATGATACTAAGATATATATTTATATATATATAGACCATGAGGGTAGGGTTTTCAAGGACACTAACTTAGAAACCATGGCTTTGAATAATGGTAACAAAAATTGGTTCAAGCTCTTCTAGACCATTGAGGAGATGCTAGCCATCACTAAAGAGGAACAAAAGATTGTCATAGTAAGAAGGAGGTACTATGACCTAGTTGCAGTTTAAATGACCAACCTCTACCATGTAACCACAAAACTAGAGATAATCCACTATATCAACATACTTTCTTCCATTTTCAAGGATTTTAGGCTAGAACAGGGTTGGATTATCCATGAAATAACTTTTAGAAGAATTGCATTTGTCTTTCCCCTAGCTTTTGAGAATTATTATAAACTCCCAAAGCCCAAGTAGATTTACCCACCATAAAGGAATGGACCACTAAGAATGATATGGATACCATCCTAAAGCCATGGTTTCTCCAAGTAAACCATGTTATCAAAGACCTTATTGGAAACATCCCCATTGGCTAGTTTAGAGGAGTTAGGGTGATCATGACCCTGCTAAACAAGATATCTAGAACCCCTACCACCACATTCATCAATAAGATTTGGGTTTTTTATGTTTACTTTATGATAAAAAAATAGCTCACTCCTCCCATTGGGGATATTATTATCATACACCTAGAAAGACAATTTATAGCCATAAAAAAAGACTAGCACCCAATTCTTTATGATGTCTTATTTGTTAGATGCCCTACTAGCCTCCATCTAGATCTCTCATATTAAGAACTGGTCACCTGAGGGAAGACTCACAGTCTCCCACCACTACCTAAAGCTACATAAATTCAAATATATACATAACATTTAATTCATCTTTGATTGTGTCTATCCTACTTTGGTAGAAGCCATCACAGGATTCCCTATGCCTAGGATTATATTTTTAATTAAAAAATATGTGGAAATAATAGGAGACATCTAGTTATATCCATATTTCATAGTGATCAAGGTTGAGGGAATCTTGATCCAACCCCATATATTACCTATCTATGTTCCCACCAAGTTTGTGGAGTAAGAAATTACCTACCAATTGTTTTAGAGTTAGGATAGGGTTTGTAAAGATAAGAGAAAAGGCCTCCTCCATTATTTCCTTTTAACCATTGGTAGGACCATATTATAAAATTTGGATCATGTGAGCATTTTGGATATATATAGATATTACTTTAAATTAAAACTTGATGAGTTGAAGATGTGGGACCCCAATAACATGATCACCCCACACTTGAAATCTAGGCAGTTGTCCAAGCCAATATATCTGCATTAACTTGGTGTTCATGACACCATATATATCAAGGCACATAATTTTTAGGAAGTGTTGACTAGGCTCAAGGGATACAAAATTAAAATTGAGCATATACCAAACAGTGATTAGAAGCCACCAAGGGACATATGGCAAATTAGACCCCTTCAATACCATTTATTGCCTAGACCTTCAAGGCCCCCTCAAGAACAACCACAAGTAGATAAGCAGTATCCCCTAGATTAGACTATATAGGGACATGTTAAAGAACCATTAGAAGAGATACCTAGAGAGGGACCCTCATCCTTAGTTATAACTCAAATACCGGCATCTCTAGTTGAGCACTTAGACATGATTTCCTTAGAACCATATGAAATAGTAGAGGTGCCCTTAGAGTTCTTGTTGAGGCATATAGCACTAATGAATAAGAGGAACATATTAAAGAGGCAAAAGACCAAATAGGGGAACCTGATAAAGAGAAAGGGAAGGAAGATGCTCTTGACATAGTCCCAGTAGCACCCAAAAAGAAGGGAGAAGCAGAGTTGGCATTGGTCCCTATTTGATCAAATAAGCCAAAGTTGACTCTCACTCACCCCATGAGTGAAGTAAACTTTTATAGTGATGATTTACCCATCCATGGACTAGTCATACCTGATTAGTTCATATATGGGAAAATTTAGAAGATTCCTTCTTTGTCCCACTCATGGGCTTTGATAAAGATTGTTAACATTGATCTACATAATGACATCAAACCATGGATTAGGGCCTTAATGAAATAAGAAGAAAGAAGGATAATGACCACTATAGGGTACAAAATAAATAAAGTGGATGCTCTAGGAGCATTGAGTAGCACAATATTTGAGGTCTTGAAACCTCCAAAATACATAAATCTAATTACCACTATGTAATTCAATCTAGAGATAGCTGGATTAGAAAGAGTGACTACAAGAAAAGCCATGGTGGGAATTGAGGATTTCACCTTCCAAAAGGTTGAGTCATTTACAGGCCTAACCCTATTTGGAGGGAAATAGCCAAGTTAACTACCCATCCATGAAGAGGATGTTGAGAGCCTAGTTGAGGACTCATTCAACTCAAGTCAGAGCTAGGATAGAGGAATGAAACAAAGGATAGTTAACTTGTAAAAGGATAAGGATAACTTAGAGACCCAAGCTATCCTATTAGTTTCTAAAGTGATAATAAATATATTTGAATCATCCTTTTTTGACATGTTTGACTCATTAAAACCAATAAATCTAAGATAGGATACATTGAGCCAACAAAGTGAAGTGGCTAAAGGATTGATGACATGGTGTTAAGATACAAAGGTAAAAATAAGGTATATCATCATTATTTTGACTAAGAATAGAATTCATAATTTTAAAACCATTAGCTTTTCCCACCTAAATGCTATATTGGGAATAGTGGTGGATAAGTTTCAAAGTCTAAGTGTGTGGACAAAGGGTTTGGATAGACTCCGAAGTGATGATGGACATTTGATTACTAGAATTGAGCAAATTTTGGCCATTATTCTAGCTAATCCTAAAAATTTCAAAGGCTTGGGAATTATTGAATATGATGAGTATAAACATAGAGTCTCTTTGGTGATGGAGGAAGTCAAGAGCAAAAGCCATGGCTAATATGGTAGTGACAATAATAGAATTTTGGGCATGGTCATCATAGCTAAGGAAAATCTTGTAGAAGCCAAGAGTATTAAGGAAGCTATAGAAAGGGATGATAGAGACCTTGATGACTTAGTTGATCAAGAGGATGTCTACCTCCTAAATCCTACTATAGATTTGGATTTGGTCAAAGAATAACACCAAAGGGCAATGGAGCTTCTACAAGAGCAATAGGGGAGTCCCTCAGAAATGGACCCACCAACTAATTGATATTTACCTTTATAAAAAAAGCATTGTAATATTTTAAAAGGGAATAGTCCTTTGTAAAGGCATATGATAGTCTATTAGCATATTTGCCTCTAGGTTAGTCTAATTTGACAAAGTAAATGTATTTTAGAACTTACTAAAAAAGGATAGTTGTCCTTACTTTTATACATTTGTATTTTATAATTGATTGGTATATTTCCTTGTCTTTTCTATAAAAGGCAGTATTACCATTTTGTAAAGGAGGGAATTTTGAGAAAATTTTGTGCATTTTTTGAGAAATTAATACAATCAAGGAATTTTGAAAGGATTGTCCAAATTTATTTGTGTCAATTTTTATATGGATTTCTCTCAATCACTAATCTAAATCTTAAATTTGAATAATTTCCATGAATTCTAGGTTGCATCTTTAATTATAGGGTTTCTAATTTGTGCATATGCTATATTAGTTGAAGGATCTTGGATTTGCTTATCATTGTGGTCTGTATTCAAATGTGCAAATGTTATTTGATTATGGTAACAAATCTTTAAAGTAAATCTAGTTCTTACTTGTGATTCTTTACATCATCCTTCGAGGTTTGTCTAGTGTATAGTGAAATATGAGCTTAGGCTATTTTTCACTGTATATTGGTTTATATGCATACTCAATTATAATTGAAACTTTGTCATAATGTTTGAAGCTAGGATAAGCAATCACTCACTCTCTTTCTACCTAACCCTTCCCTTTTACTCTCTTTTAACTAGATCATTGTAGCTTAGATTTCATTATAAATATCCTTTTAAATTAGTCTATAGTTTAGGCTTTGATCATAGTTCACTAAGTATTAACATAGATACTTCCACTTTGTGAAGATTTGGTCCATGGTGGCTCCCAACCGCCAACTAATATAAATTTTATGGAATAATCAAGCATTGATCTATCGTTATTTCACCATAGGTAACATAAGTTTCCAAAACATGCTACTCATGCTCTGAGTTCCTAGAATTCTAAAATGAGAAGTGTTCTTTGAACACTGACTCCTATGATACATCTAGAAGCATCAACAAGTCTTGATGGTGCTAGAAAGAGGGCCATCTCTATAAATTGGTTGGATATTTATAGTCTTACTATATTTTGATCTAAGCTTGATGCTATCTTTATTATTTTGAGTAATTATTTGCTTAGAAGTGTAAATACTATTGATATTTGTGGTCTTTGACCTATCTTTGTGCTTCCTTAGATAAAGATCAAAGTTCTTTGAATTTTGACGCTTTTTTTTGGTAAATATAGCTTAAGACTTGAGAATCCATAGTATTTGAGGTTAGGATGGCTTATTTCAATCAAAGGTTGGCATATATTTCATAGATTTGAGTTTACTTAAGATTATACTTATAAAGATAGACCATATTTGCATAATTGGACATAACTTTGAGCTAGCTTAGTCAAAGGTTTACATCCCTTTCTGTTCTTTACATAATCTTTGAAAAATGAGCTTAATGTTTAGGTTTAATCCTTGTTATTTATAAATATTAACTTGATACATCATATTTCAAATAGGATCTTCAATATTCAAGCTAGAATTACCAAGGATTTGAACTAGATCACACTTAAAGATAAGGGAACCTTTGCTTGAACTTGAGGTTCATAGAAAAACTAGGAAAGATAAAGGTAGATGCATGAGATCCAAATATTTACCAGCTACACCTCTTCAAGGTACCTTTGCTTTCAACATTCATATAGGTATGGCTTGGTTGGGAGACTCTTCAATCAATGTACCAGGTGTAGTACATGATCTCCCATGTAATATTAAAAATTACTTAACAACATTTAGTCCAACTGGTATTGTAACTACTAAAGATCACATTAAATATTTTAAAGCTACTTTGAGGTTGCTTAAAGTTGTGCATGAAGATGTAGCATGTAAGTTTTTCCCCTTTACTTTTAAAGATGTTTCCTATGAATAGTTTTTGAATTTTCTTGATAATTATATTACTAGCTAGGATGGTTTCACTAATGTTTTCATAGACTAGTTTGGTAATATTATTAGTCCATGTGTCATTTACCACTATTTCACCACAATTAGGAGGGATGCTAATGATCCCATAAGGTCCTTTAATGTCAATTTTCAAAAAAATTATAGTAGGACAATAGAACCTTACAAACCTAATGATGTTTTATCTTTATAAATATACAAGGATATAGTAGATCCCATGACCTATGTATTTTTGAAAATATCTATTCCAGTTATAACTTCATTAGCTAGGGCTTATTCTGAATTAGTGATCATCAATGATCAAATTCAGCCCTAGGGATAAATAGCCTACTCTATCCCAAATATCAACCCACATATGTCCATTTTGAACATCTTCCCTAACAACAACTAGAATATTCCAGCCTTGAACCAACTCCCAAATATAAATCAATTACCCTTGAGTCATGCTCCTCCCAATCAAAACCTAGGATTCTTAAGTCATCCTACCACTAATGGCTTCAATGAAAATGATCAAACAGATTTAGTACTAGGTAATGTTATTAAAAATAAATAGGTACATAATCTAAAAATCCCAAGAATGAGAATGAGTCTATTTTAAAGATGGTCCAAAAGTTAAGCACTGATTTTCTTTAGCTTCAAAAATAATTTTTAAACACTACTAAAAAATATGGTAGAAACTTCTCATTTAAAAAGTTTAATAGGCCAAACAATAAATTTTAGATTGATAGTTTTCACAATAATAATAATGAACCATATTTTGAAAAGAAGACTATGGACATTAATCTTACTGGCATTGCTTTGCCTAATTATTGTAGAGTGCATTGTGCAGTCAAGCATGGAGAGATTGATTGTATAGAGTTTTGTAAGGATTTTGAAGCATTCCAAGAAGAATTAGACACATTTGAAGTAGTCCCTAATAAGGATAGTGATGTAGGTACCTATGGATCTAAATAATTTGATCAAGCCTTTATGGTGGAGACCTTTGATTTCCCCTTTCAAGAGGATAATGAACCTAATGAGATCCCTAAGGAGATGTAGGCCATCCAATAATTATTAAATAAGACTTATCCCTTGAGGAATAAAGAGTAGAGGTAGCCCTTGAGTACTTTAATGCCTATAAATAACTTTTGAACTCCTCCAAACACTTCTTCAAGCAATAATCCATAGCCACCTAAAGGGAGTACCTCTAAGCCCAACATTGATATTCCTAGTTCTTCTAATAAAATTGGATATAAAATTATTGAGGATATGAAGAAGATAAAAGCTTACATCATTTTGCATGAACTAACATATATTACAGAACAAAGGGACCTCTTCTTGGAATCATTATCAAATAAATCCAATAAACCACCCAGGGATGACAATGTTAATGTGACTATACACAAAGCTGAGGTAGAGTCTCCTCTTTTCATATTCATAGTCAAGATGTTTGGTAAGAATTTACACAATTTTTTATTATATTTTGGAGCATCTACTAATATCATGCCAACAAGTATTTTCAAACAACTTGTCTTGACCCCTATTAAGTCTGATAGATTTGTATCTTAGTTAGACAAATCTAGAGTCAATGTAATTGGGGAAATTTTAAATTTTTATATGCAATTACCTTATGAGCCTAGATTGTAGCAGTTTATTGATATTTAAGTTGTTGATATTATTAATGTTTATGGAATCTTATTAAGTAGGGAATGGACCAAAGCTCTGAATGGCTACATGTCCATAGATTATTCACATTTGTGGCTACCATGGAATGGAGTTCCTAATCAGATCAGGGTTGAGAGAGATCCAAGGATGAAGCACATGATCATTGAGTACATTGATGTGAATGAAAGGGTTAACATTATTAACTTAGACTTAGGGTTTTTTACCTTATAATCTACAAAGGTATGTGATCCTAAGAGTACTCATGTTATTCTTGGGTTGTGGAAGTTACATTTTGATGGGGATAGGTGTAAATCTAGGTCTAGGGTGGGTATTATCCTTATCAATCTTTATAATAAGAAATATCATGCATCCCATAGTTTCCAATTTCATTTCACTAAAAAAAAAATTGAATATAAGGCCCTTATCCTAGGTTTGCAATTTTATATAAAAAAATAAAGTCAAATAACTATTAATTTATGGTGACTCAGAACTAGTGGTCAACTAAGTGAGAAGAAAATATCAATGCAAACTCCCATACCTTAAGAGGTATAATTTTAGGTTCTAGGATCTAATTGGGTCTTTTGATGCTTTTAGCATTATCTCCATTAAAAGAAAAGAAAACCAAGTTACTAATGATTTGGCATTTGTTGCAGCCAACCTCATGCCCAACCAAGACTCCCCAAACTTTCACATTAAGTAGATACCTTATCCTTCAGTCCCTGACAATGTGAATCATTTTCAAGTATTTAGTGATGATCAACAGATCTTAGATTTCATGACTAGTTATGGAGCATTTTGAGGCTCATATTTTTTTATGAGACTAATGAAATTGCACTTAGGAAAGATAAATGTGATGGTAAAGTCATTCAGTTAAATGACATTAAGATTCCCAAAGGCATGATTACCTTAAAGAGGTTGTTTGATCAAGACAAGATGGTTGAGGTTTCTAAGATTCCCAAGGTAAGTGATAAGGACTACAATGAAATGGATCTTGGCCCCCAAGATCAACCCCAATTGGTTAACATAGGAAAAGCCTGCACTAATATGGAGAACAAGAAGGTCAAAGAGTTGATAACTAGGTATAAGGATGTTATACCTTGGTCTTATAATGACTTCAAGATCTTTGATCCAAGGGTCATTACCCATACTATACCCCTTAAATAAAGTTGTAAACCCTTTAAATAGAAGCAAAGATGTGTGAACCCTATCTTAGAACCAATGATCTTCAAAGAGGTCAAGAGATTATTAGATGCTAAAATTGTGTTTCCCATAAGGCATTCTACCTAGGTGAATAATATAGTGTCAGTTAGGAATAATAATGGTGACATTAGGCTATGCATTGACTTTATAAATTTGAACAAATCATATAAAAAGGGTAGTTAGGATAACTACCCTCTTCCTTCTCTTGAAAAGGTTATACAAGTTGTTTCAAGATTAGTTATGATGTCTTTCCTTAATGGATTTTTAAAGATACAATTAGGTGTTAGTTGATAGGGAAAATAGGATGAAGACAACCTTCACAACCAAATAGGTAACCTTTATCTATAAGAGAATGCCTTTTGGGATAATAAATGCAAGAGCTACCTTTCAAAAGGCCATAGACCATGCCTTCTAAGGTCTGATTGGTAAGTGTATCATTATATATATGGATGATCTAACCATTTTTTCTAAAAAAAGGGAAGATCACTTCATGCATTTACAAGTATTTGAGAGATGCAAAAGGTATGAAATCTCATTAAACCCCAATAAAAGTATCTTTTATGTTAATGAAGGCAAACTATTGGGTCATATTATAACCAAGAATGGGATCTCTATAGATCCTAAAAGAGTGGAAGCTATATCTAGGATAGAGCCTCCAAATAGTATAAAAGAGCTAAAGTCATTTTTTGGTAAGATAAACTTTATAAGAAAGTTCATTTCTAGCTTTGCAGAGATTGTCAAGCCACTAAATGACATGCTGAAAAAGGATGCCAAGGTCACTTGGAATAATGAGTCTAAGATGGCATTCAATAATATCAAGAGAGCCATTAGCCAAACTCTAGTCCTAATAAGTCTTGACTTTTTAAAGGACTTATATCTTTATTATTTTACATCTAACCATATTATGGTTTTAGTTTTAACTAAAAAAATTGATGGATGTGATCACCCAATAGCTTTCATGATTACTAACTTTAAGAATTTTGAGTTGAAATATTCATTAATTGATAAATAAGTATTAGCATTAGTTAAGGTAGTGAAGAAATTTAGGAATTATATCCTTAGAAATAAGGTGCATGTTATCCTACCTAACCCTGCCACAAAGCTTATGCTGAGATAGAATGAGCTTGGAGAACACATAGGTAAATAGATGTCAGTCTTACAAGAATATGACATAGAAATGAAAATGGCAAAACTGGTAAGGTGCCAAGGCTTGATCCAAATTATTACTAATACCAGACCCAAGATAAGTATTATGAAAGTAGATCATCAAAATTTTCAAGATAGTAATGGTATGATTCTCTTATTCATTTACTAATTAATGGTACTTATCTTGTAAAACTAATAAGGGAGAAAAAGAGGGCCCTGAGACTCAAATCAGCCTACTATCTTATCAAAAATGGGATTTTATATAGGAAAAACTTTGAAGGGATATATTTGAGATGTGTCTCAAAAGAGGAAGCTACCCAAATAATGAGCACATTCCATGAAAAGTTTGGTAATGGACACCCATCTAGGAAGAATACAACCCACAACATCCTAAGAGCTAGCTACTATTGGCCAACTATTTTCAAGGATGCTCATAAGCACATAAGGGAGTGTCACACCTGTCATATATTTAACACCAAATATCCTAAGGTAGTAATGCCTTTTCAACCAGTCATGATTGATAAACCTTTTACACAATGGGGGTTGGACTTTATAGGGGTGATTAACACCAATTCATCTGATGGCCACTAGTATATCCTGAATACTATAGATTATTACACAAGGTGGAATAAGGTTGTAGCCACCAAACAATGCAAGATTATGGAGGTGATAAATTTCTTAGAGGAGAACATTTGTACCAGGTTTGATACACTAGTCTCTTTGGTATGTGACAATAGATCTACATGTGTATCCATTAAAATGATAGAATGGGCCTATGATAATGGAATTTTTTCAAGTTCTCATCCAACCATTACCCCCAAGGAAATGCAGTGTCCAAATATAACAAAAATAACTTAATGAATGCAATCAAGAAGTTTGTTGAAGACAATCCCAAGACCTAGAATAAGATTCTTAAGTATGCCCTATGGGTTGATAGAATAAGGATCAAGAAATCCTTGAAGGCATCACCATTCTTATTGGTGTATGGCCAAGAGCTAATCTTTCCTATCATTCTCAAGTTTCCAATGTAATAATTCATGTAGTAATATATGGAAGAGGATCAAAAGCTTAAAAATTCAATATTTGTATACATCATCCAGATGGAAGATGCATGGGAGAAATATTTTAATGACTTTAGTAGACATTAGATCATAGTGAAGAAATGGTTTATCAAAATATCAAAGATCAAGGTGTTGAGATAGGGGGACTTAGTTCTCATATGGGACAAATAATCTAAGCCTTAGGGAAAGCATGGCAAGATCAAACCTCAATGGATTGGCCCCTACCAGATTGTAAGCACACCGGGAGACAACACCTTTAAGCTAAAAGACTTACAAGGAGTAGAGTTCACACTGCCCACCAATGGGTAGTACCTCAAGAATTACTTCTCTATTGCTCCCCCTAAAGTTTATATGGAGTAAAATTGTAAGATTTTTAGGCTTAGTGTAAGTAGACTAGTTAGTTCTTTTATTTATTTTCTTCCTATCCCTTATTTGTCCACAAGTATGTTTATATTTGTTTGTTTCTCTTTGTGTCTTGTTTTGTTTTTTTTATTGTGTGTTTTCTTTTTGGCCTTGTCCTTGATTCTAATAAGTCCTTTTGGACAACCTTGAGCCCATATTTTATTTAATTTTATTGAAGTTCCATAATTCAAGAAAGTAGGTATGAACCTAATATATGTGCTAACTATGGATCTGAAATGTGAGACTAATGTAATGATTTGAAAAAACTGGTAAATATTGATGAATAAGTTAACTATTTTATGAGAACTTGAACATTGTCTTGACTTAAATTTGGTTTTAAGAGTATTTTCACTTGTAAGATGAAAGCTTAATCTTGGGATAATGGTTGTAGCCATAGGTGATTTTAAGAGGATCAAACACTTGACCAAATCTCTAAAATTGGATATCCTAATTCCTAACATTTTTTAAAGCATAAAAGACATAAAAATTACAAAAATAAGAATTCAATGCAAAATTAAAAGCTTTTTTAAGCATAAATGATTCTGGTAATCTCCATCGGGGCTATGGATGCCTGGCTAGGAATGGAGCAAGGCCTTAAATAGATCCAAAAACATGTTTGTTAGGGATATGGATGCTTGGATGGTATTAAATCAATGCCCAAGCCTTCCCTAAATTAGAATCATGGTTCTTAATTAATAGCTAAGCATGCTCTAAGTCATTTTTAATGATTAAAGATATGAAACCTAGAAGTTGTCTCCTAAATCCCATGGCAAATAGTAAGTGGAATCAAAACACAAACATAGCTTGGCAATGTCTTAATGTTTGAACCCAATTTTATAATCTCAAGGTTTATTTCAACCATAAAATGATCTAGATAATGGTATTTATCAAATAGATTGGATGACTTAGTTTTTTAACTGAATCAAAGTTTCTAGGTTCTAACATATTGCTATGTTTCTTCTAGAAGTCACCATTTTTTGAGTCTAAGATACCCCCATTTTTGAAAATTGGGACCCTTGAGATGTTTTAAATATTAACCCTAGAAACTTGGAATTATTTTGTCATTATTTAGAATTTGAAGATCATCCACTTCATAAAATTAGGCTTACTCATATATGGTTTTGCTTTGGGCTAGCCTAACATTGATAATAAGTGGTCTTCATGTTCTTATAGTTGTAGGTTTCACAAAGCCCTTGCTGATGGATTTATGTTCTAAAACCATGCAATAAACCCTTATTTAAAATTCAAACTTGGTAGGAACAAATTGGTAGGAACATTTTAAATATATTCTAGACTTAAACACAATTTTCATGTTGAAGCTTAGTTATGTTTTTTAACATGACTAAAACCCTAGCCTAAAAATATGTTTGGTCCCCTTTATCATTTTGGCCCTTAGTTATTTATGTTTATAATGTTTAGTTTTGTAGGGTCCTTTTTATATTCTCTACTAAGTGGGGTCCCCTTTATATTTGTCTAACATGGTCCCTTTGTTAACATCTTAGCCTAAAGTTTTGATACTAAGGCCCTGTTCATGTTTATTAACATGAATGAGACCTTAGATTTAACACTTTAGACTAAGTTTGCATTTAATCCTAAGTTCTAACTTAATTTCCTTACTTCTTACAAGATGTAATGGCTCTCACTTCATCATAGGGAATGATTCAATGGAGCGAGAAAGGCCTGGATCTTAACTTAAAAAGCATGTATCTCACAAGATCCAATTATTCATGCTTCCTTGCACCTTTTGATCTAATAAAGTGAGGAAGACCCAAAAAAGCTAAGAACTTAGCCTCTCAGACCAATCACATTCAAGCACCTAAATCACAATCGATGGATTTCACTTCGATGGGGCCTTTAGATGAGATAGAGCAAGGACAACATGAAAAATTCAAGGTTCATGGAGCTCAATGGAATCACCATGTAGTACTCTCACATTCAAAGTTTAAAATCAAGATGTCCCACATATTAAATTGGGCCAATGGCATGAAACTATTTAGATCACAATCAATGGTTATCACTTCATCACAATTTTTGATTGAATGGAGCAATTTGGCTCCAAAGGCCTAGGAAACACCATGAAGCCACCATGTGGTACTCTCTCATTAGAACATAATAACTTCACAGCTTAAATTTGATGTTCTCATAGATGTCATTTGACATCTATAAGGTCATCATTGATGTCTTTAAGACTATCAAATTCAATCCCATCTAACATTTTACTTAGGCAAAGAGGGTATTTGTTCATGTTTAAAAGGGGTCACTTTGATATTATACTTTAAAACTTAGCATAAAAATCTTTATCTTAAGTTTTTCATGCTCATTAATATGAATATACTGGGATAAAAACATTTTAACCTAAGTCCTTAGTATAGATATGCACTAATTAACATTTGTGCATCTTGTAGGATCTAATGGTCCATGTTTCATCATACCTCTTGATCCAATAGCACAAAATCACTGATGACTATTCAATGTGCTACAAGAGCCTATAGGTTCAACATATGGCATGACTATAAAGCTTGATATTAAGGCAACCAATAATAAATAGGGACTTGGATTGCAATCAATGGCCCACACTGATCCTAAGATCTTGATTTAATGGTGTAAAGAAAAAAAATCCTTTTTAAATGCCAACAGCTAGTGCTCAAAGGAATTTATTAAAAATGCCATGAAAAGTGCCAAATAGATGCCAAATAAGTGCCACACAAGTGAAAAATGATAAAAAATAATATTTTGTGTTAAAAAATGCAAATGTATAAAGGTGGAAGTCCAAATCAAATCTAAGGCACGTATGAGCTGAAGTCCAGATACCCCTTCATCATTAAAGCTTCAAAACCCTAAAGCTTGCATAAAAGGCCTTAAAGTGAACTCTGATCAATTACAATAAAGCTAAAAGATTTCAATCATGATTTGAGTATGAGAAAATTAACTAGAGACCACTTGTAATATTATTGTGAACAGTTTATAAAGTTTGGTAGCCATAGCAGCCTAGAGGCAACAATTGAGAGATGATATTAAGTTGTATTTATCTACAGACCATGAGGGTAGGGTTTTCAAAGACACTAAATTAGACACCATGTCTTTGAACAATGGAAACAAGAATTGGTCTAAGCTCTTCTTGACCATTAAGGAGATGCCAACCATCACTAAAGAGGAATAGAAGATTGTCATGGTGAGAATGAGGTACTATGACCTAGTTTTAGTTCAAATGGCCAGTTTCCACCATGTAACCACCAAGCTAGAGGTAATCTATTATATTGAAATCCTTACTCCCATTTTCAAGGATTATAGGTTAGAAAAGGGTTGGATTATCCATGAAAAAACTTTTATAAGAATTGCATTTCTCTTCCCTAGATTTTGATAAATATTATAAACTCCCAAAGCCCCAAGTGGATTTACCAACCATGAATGAATGGACCACTAAAAATGATCTAGACACCATCCTAAGTCCATGGTTATTCTAAGGAAACCATGTGATCAGAGACCTTACTGGAAACATCCCCATTACCTAGTTTAGAGAAGGAGTTAGGGTGATATTTAGATCCCCTACTACCACATTCTTTAGTAAGAGTTGGGTTTCTTATATTTATGTTATGATATAAAAATATCTCACTCCTCCCATTGGGGATATGATCATCATACACCTAGAAAGACAATTCATAGCCATAAATAAAAAGACTAGCACCCAATTCTTTATGATGTCTTATTTATTAGATGCTCTACTGGCCTCCATCCAGATCCCTCACATCAAGAATTGGTAACCTGAGGGAAAATGCATGGTCTCCCACCACTACTCAAAGCTACATATATTCAAATATAGACATAACATCCAATTCATCTATGATTATGTCTATCATACTTTGGAAGAAGCTAGTATAGGATTCCTTATGCCCAAGGTTATCCCTTTAATTAAAAATATGTGGATCTAATAGGAGACATTTGGTTATATCTAATTACATAGTGATCAAAATTGAGGGAATATTGATCCTACCCTATATATTACCTATCTATGTTCCCACCAAGTTGGTAGAACAATAAATTGCCTACCAACTCCTTAATAGTATGGATAGTGTTTGCAAAGACAAGACAAAAGGCCTCCTCCATTCTTTCTCTTTAACCATTGGTAGGACCTTATTATATAATTAGGATCATGTGAGCACTATGTCCAAACATAGATATTTCTTTAAATTACAACTTGATTAGTTGAAGATGTGAGACCCTAATAACACAGTCACCCCACACTTGAAATCCTGGTAGTTTCCCAATCCAATATATATGCATCAACTTGGTGCCCTTAACACCATATATATCAAGGAATAATTTTGAGGAAGTGTTTACTAGGCTCAAGGGATACAAAATTAAACTTTAGCATAGACTAAATAGTGATAATAAGCCACTAGTGGACATATGGCAAATTAGACCCATTCAATACCATTTATTTCTTAGACCTTCAAGGCCCCCTCAAGAGCAACCACAAGTAGAAAATTAGTGGCCCCCAAAGTATAATATATAGGGAGATGGTAAATAAAATTTGGAAGAGAGACATGGAGAGGGACCCTCATCCTCAGTTATGCCTTAAAGACCAGCATCTCCAGTTGAGCACTTCGACTTGATTACTTTAAAACAAGATGAAATAATGGAGGATGCCCTCATAGCTATTATTTAGGCATATGGCACTAAAAAATAAGAGGAACATATTGAATAGGTACAATCTCAAGAAAGGGAGCCGAAAAAAGATAAAGGGAAGGAAGTTACTCTTGAAATAGTCCCAGTGGCACCCAAAAAGAAGAGAGAAGTAGAGTTAGCATTGGTCACTATTGGATCAAAAAAGCCAAGGTTGACTCTCACTCACCCCATGAGTGAATTCAACCTTTATAGTGATGAGTTCCCCATCCATAGACCAATCATCCTTGATTGGTTTATCTATGGGAAAATGCAAAACATTCCCTCTTTATCCCACTCATGTGCCTTAACAAAGACTGTTAAAATTGATATGCATGATGACATCAAGCCATGGATCAGGGCCTTGATGAAATAAGAAGAAGAAAGAAGGATAGTGACCACTACAAGGTTTAAAATAAATAAATTGGATGTTCTATGGTCATTGAGAAACATAAGATTTGAGGTCCTAGAACCTCTAAAATACACAGTCAATTGCCACTGTGAAATTCAATCTAGAGATAGCTAGATTATAAAGAGTGACTAAAAGAAAATCCATGGTGGGAACTAAGGATTTCACCTTCCAAAAGGTTGATCCATTTTTATTCCTAACCCCAATTGGAGGGAAGTATCCTGGTGAACTATCCATCCATGAAGAGGATGTTGAGAGCCTAGTTGAGGCTCATTCAGCTCAAGTCAGAGCTAGGATTCGAGGAATGAAACAAAGGATAGTTAACTTATAAAAGGCAAAGGATAACTTAGAGACCCAATCTATCCTATCAGTTACTAAATCCATAATAAAGATGTTCAAATTCCTTTTTTGACATGTTTGACTCATTAAAATCAATAAATCTAAGATTAGATGCATTGAGCTAGCAAAGTCAAGTGGCTAAAGGATTGATGATAGAGTGGTAGGATGTAGAGTAAAAATAAGGTATCTCATTAACATTATAATTAGGAATAGAATTCCTAAGTTTAAAACCATTATACTAGCCCACCTAAATGCTATATTGGGAATAGTGGTGGATAAGATTCAAGTCTAACTATGTGGCCAAAGGGTTTGGATAGACTCTTGGTTGATGATGGAGAGTTGATTACTAGAATTGAGAAACTCTTGGGTGCTATGATAACTAATCCTAAAAATTCCATAGCCATGGGAATCATTGAAGATGAGGAGTATAAACATAGAGTCACTTTGGTGATGTAGGAGGTCAAGAGCAAAAGTCAGGGCCAATCTGGCAGTGACAACAATAGAATTATGGGCATGATCTTCATAACTAAGGAAAATATTATATAATCTAGGAGCATTAATGAAGCTATGGCAAGGGATGATAGAGACCTTGATGACTTATCTAATCAAGAAGATGTCTGCCTCCTAAAACTTGTTGTAGATTTGGAGTTGATCAAAGAATAACACCAAAGGAAAATAGAACTTTTACAAGAGCAACAAGGGAGTCCCTCGATAATAGACCCACCAGCTAATTGATATTTCCATTTGTAAAAAAAGTGTTGTAATATTTGAAAAAGGAATATTCCTTTGTAAAAACATATACTAATATGTTAGCATATTTGCCTCTAGATCAGTCTAATTTGACAAAGAAAATGTATTCTAAAACTTAATAAAAAGGACAACTATCCTTACTTTTGTACATTTATATTTTATAATTGATCAATATATTGCCATGTCTTTTTTATAAAAGTTAGTACTACCATTTTGTAAAGGAGGGAATTTTAAGAAAATTTTCTGCATTTTTTGAGCAATTAATACAATCAAGGAATTTTAAAGGGATTGTCTAGATTAGTTTGTGTCAATTGTTATATGGATTTCTCTCAATTCCTAATCTAAAGTCTTAAATTTGCATTATTTCCATGAATTTTGGGTTGCATCTTTAATTACAGGGTTTCTAATTTGTGCATATGCTAGATTAGTTGAAGGATCTTAAATTTGCTTCACTTCATTTTGATATGTATTTAGATGTGCAAATGCTTTTGATTATGGTAGAAATTTTTAAAAGTAAATCTAGTTCTTAATTTTGATTATTTACATCATCCTTTGAGGTTTGCCTAATGTATAGTAGAATCTAAGCTTAGGCTATTTTACACTATATATTGTTTTTTATGCATACACAATTGTAATTGAAACTTTGTCATAATACTTGATGCTAGGATAAGCAATCACTCACTCTCTTTCTACCTTACCCTTCCCTTTTTCTCTTTTTCTTAACCAAATCATTGTAACTTAAATTAAATTATAAATATCCATTTAAATTAGTTTGTAGTTTAAGATTTGATCATATCTCACTAAGTATTAGTATAGATACTTTCACTCTACAAAGATTTGGTCCATGGTGGCTCCCAACCACCAACTAATATAAAGTTTGTGGAATAATTAAGCATTGCTCTATCGTTATTTCACCATAGGTAACATAAGTTACCAAAACTTGCTAATCATGCTCTAAGTTCCTATAGAATTCTAAAATGAGAAGTGTTCTTTAAACACTAAGGACTCCTATGGTACATCTAGAGGCATCACTAGGACATTCTTCAATAAAAGTGTCCTATACCAAAAGGCCAAAGGGTCAATTCACAGTAAAGTATCCTAAATTAAATTTCAAAGGAAATAGCCCAAGGAAATTTTTTATTGTAGGGAAAATGCATTGACTCACAGAGTGAAATGTCTATGTTAACATCAATTTCAAGCCCTAATAAATAACTATTTTATTTAAAAAGACCATTGGAGCTTAAAATTGACATCTACATGCCCATCATTTGATGATCTTATGAATGTATTTGACAGTCACAGGGATGTCAAATTTAAGCCATAGTAAAAAACAAATAATTTTAAGATTAAATTTGATGATCATGTAAACATCAATGATGGTTGCATGAACATCATTTGATTGGAATATAGATGTCAAAATTACAATCATGAAGTATCCATTAGATTTCAATAGTGGGTCCTAGTAGATCGACAGTTGGCATTTGATTAGGATTTTAGATCTAATGATGGGTAGATGTCAAAGTGTCAACAAATATCAAGATCAGATGCAGGCATGATAGCTTTCAAGGATGCATTCAATTGGAAAAGGATTTATGGTTCTTGGGCATTTGAACAAATTTAAATCAGTGAAGCGAGATGGTCAATGTATTAACAAGATGAGTCTAATTTTGATAACCAATTAGAACAAAGGTAAGCCCAAGGTTTTTGATTGAGGTTTAGAATCCATTTTTGACCATGTAAATCAAGGTTTTGTATGTTATTCCTAATTTCATTAAAGCTTTTTCAAATGCCATGGAGTAGTATAATATATGTAGTCAAGTATGAGGAGCATAAGGGATTACCTTTGGAGCTAAATATTGTTCTTTGGATTGATAAGTTGTAGCATGTAGGGTTATTTATCATGATTGGTTCATCATTTTTAAATAAGGATCCATGTACAATGGAATTTTGGCTCCTACAGAGATAAAGTGGGTATTTTTGGACCTAATGGAGTTTGAAAGAAGCTATGGTCTATGGGTCTATTTTAATTAAGGAATATAGGAAAAATAATGTCCTTAGATTGGTTTTCCATCTATAGGTGGGACCTATGATCCAAACATGAAAATGGAGTAGTTATATGATAAATGTAAAAGGGCTCATCTATCGATGTGGCTCTATCATCATCAAATCAAGTACTCCATCACCCAAGGCATGGCATGATTATCAGTATTAGGATTCAAGGATTTGATCCTCATGAATATGTCAAGTGGTGGGAGAAGAAGTTAAGGGTATTGATTCCACTCAAAGTGACTTGGTCATCATGTAACAAACCCTTGTCTCTAGCAAGATACTCTCAACCAATGAGAGGAACTCATAGACTAGTGGGACAAAATAAGATCCATTGTTGATCAAGGCATGCAAATAGAAAGCAATCAAGTGATACCACCTCACTTCTTTATATTTATTACTCTTTCTCTATTCTCTCATGCATTTTTACCATTTATATATCTCTCTTTTTGCTATATATAGAGGTTTCAAATCTAAAAAATGGATCCTCACTATATTTTCTCTACTCCCTCTCTTGGGCATGACCAAAATATACCAAGATGGAGCTTTTAACCTCTTGAAATGAATAGAAGACTATGTTTTTTATATTTCTTTATTTTAGTATAGTGTGTATATGTCATATTTTCATATGTGGTATGATTTTATCCCTTGTCTAATTATGATCTCACCTAGTTACTAGTTCATTCGGTCATGCTTAGTGTTCTACATCTCTTGATTGAAGCATGTATGTGAACACTATGATTGGTTAGTGTCTTACTTTAGACCTCCCTTTCATTTCCCTTAGATTAGATCATTTGGTGAACATCTATTTTGGATCCTAGATCTAGCCTTTTACTTATTTCACTAGTGTTCTAAGAGTCAAGTAGAGTAGATCAACCATAAATTAGGTACATCACCACTATTGTCTTAAGTTTCCCTTCCCTTCTCTCTCTCTCTCTCTCTCTCTCTCTCTCTCTCTCTCTCTCTCTCTCTCTCTCTCTCTCTCTCTCTCTCTCTCTCTCTCTCTCTCTCTCTCTCTCTCTCTCTCTCTCTCTCTCTCTCTCTCTCTCTCTCTCTCTCTCTCTCTCTCTCTCTCTCTCTCTCTCTCTCTCTCCTTGGTCATTGGTATATTTTAGTAGTGGGAATGAGCTAAAATAATGCATCAAAGGAGCTAACCTCATTAAAAATCCTAGAGTTATGACCCCATTATAGGATACCCACAAATTGGGGCTAGTCCAATGTTGAGCTAGATTTAAAAATAAGACCTGAACACTCCTACCTCTAACTAGGGTGAAATATATGTCTATAATAGAAACCAAGACAATACTTGTACCAACCCCATTTATATTCCTATAACCATAAAATTATAGCTACCACATACCTTCAAGGTCTTCTTGTTCTTTGATAAGATTTGAAAAAATAGTATTCTCTTCTAGGATGTAATACCCAATCTAGTCTCTTCAATATGCTCATATGGATCAAATCCACAATGTTCAATTCCCCACTCATAAAGTAATCAATTAGGGATATGTTCAATGTGAATAGTAGATTCATGACCAATAACCTCTTCACTTTGATCAAACATAGTGGAATTTACATTCATAGGGTTGGACAAATAAGGTTCAATATGGTCCTTCAAGATTAGCTCATATTTGATGGTGACTCTAGTGCCAAACTATTTTAACCTTTTAGGGAATTTTTGTCACTTAAAATTGCACCCATTGAGGAGATGAAAATTATCTCCTCATTCAAGTGGCATAATGGAACCACCTCAGGGATGTGGGTGACCCAAATTTGAGGTGGATCTCTATATTAGGGCTAGTTCCCTTAATGTACCACTATAGATCAAACCTACTACTAACTTTTTGAGGGTGAAAAGGGAGAAGGATAACTAAAAACAAATATAATATAGGGGATTTGATACACAACATATATGGTCTACTTATACCACTTATAATTCACTTGGAACCAAAGAGAATCCCACACATACACTTCATCTAATTAAATACTTCTCTTCTACATCAATGTGTCGAGCAAGGGGTATTGAAGAGAGCTTAGGATAGGAGGACTTAGAAAATACATCTTATATAAACATTAATGAATTATCTACTCACTATACCTACAATCCACATTAGACACTTCTTGTTGACTTACAAAATAGAGCTTTCAATCCACATAAGGCACTAAGAAGAGTAACATGTGAAGGTAAGCAAAATACACTTGCACAAGACCAATAACCATAACATGTACTTAATGAGATCATGAATGAGGTAAAATAGCATTATTTATTAGTTTAAGGAAAAAAATTAGTAGGGATTCACCATACTCAGGTGGAGAGATGCGTATAATAGCCAAAAAGGCTAGTATTTATAGCAATTATGAGAGAAGAGAGAGAAGATGAAGCTCAAGAGTAAATAAGACACTTGTCGAGAAATAATAAGGAGTTATAACAATCATAGAGTCAATCATGAGATAGGTCCTATAAATAATTATGGAAAAATGTCTCCTAAGTCATTAAACTCATCCATATGTGGCATAGATTCTCTTTTTCTTGCACATGAAACTGTTCTCATGATTTGCATTCACAACACTCCCTCACCACTAAATATGGTCAGGTATGATGATTGATCTAATTGGGAGGGGATACTTAAAATCCTTTACATTCATTGGATTAGTCTATAATCATCCATATTCTTTTGGCCATGAGTAATCATCCCTGATAGTCATAAATAACTCCTGTCCATACACCTCTCACACGTAGAATTCAAAATCCTTCCAATTATGCAATATGATCTATACACAAGGAGTAATGACACTTTTAAAGAGTTTCCAAGACATCAAGATCATGAATTAATGCTCAAAAGGCTTCCCATTTTAAGTTTTCATGTTTTTCACTAACTGTTCGTTATTTGCTCACTGGACTGGCTAAGATGAAGAAGATATCAGACATAGTTATGAGATTAAACACCTTAATAAATGATCATGTATACTTATAAAAAGTCTCATACTATCTCCCAAAATTTATTTCATCCTTTGAAACTCCACTACACCTACAAAACACAAATATATCAAGAAAACTATGTTATAAACCATCCATATAGGTGTAGTACAACTCAATCACATGGAGAGAAGCCCTAAATATTCTTATACATCTTTCAATCATCTCCCAATCCTCTACACCCCATTTTTTTCTCCATTTTCCTTACCTTTTTCATCAGCTCTAAAAGAGGATTTGTGAGGGTTTTAAAGAGGTTTTAGGTCTTAGAATTTGTTCATAAAGATCAAACATTAGAATTTTGAAAAAAATTCTACTTATGTCTTCTTTAATACCCTCTCTAATATCCTTGAAAACCTTGTCTTCCCATTATAATCCTTAAATAATTTTTGAGTCTTTCAACTTGGCCACTCGGGCTCTTCTAGTAGTTTATATAAGCCTGTGTGCATTTCAAGCCAAGAAATGGATTTTTGGTGGACTACCATGCATACTGATGGCTTAAACACTTCCATACACATCCCAAAAACATTTTTCAATCATTATAATATCTCATCAAGAGCTATAAATGAAAATGACCCCCCTTTTGATACTAGGCCTAGACCTTGTTCAATAGGTTTATCTACACTTTTGAGCAAAATGACCCTTATTGAGACTTTCCATGAATTTAAATATTTTAACACATCATTTATACCCTTAGGAACATGATCTAAATAATTATAATTCTTTTCAAATTCTATAATTGAAAGTGGTTTCTCATTTGGGGTTAGGCTTACACCTTGCCTAACTACCCTACCTATAAACTTTGTTGCCTAGAGTAACCTATTTGGTTTAAATCCTCCTATATTTGTTTCCCATGTTTTATTATGTGTTTCAAAACTTCACAAACCATCTTTCAATGTTTCCTTGGCTTCTAGTTCATCTTCTTACCCATTTCCAAAAGTTGTAGGGTTTTGTGCAAAAGGAAAGTGCCCCCTGTCTAAGACAAAATAGGGGTCACTTCCTCTATTTTCCTTTTCAAAAAAATAATTGGAGGGTATTATTAGACTCCAAATTATTCTATATAAAAAAAATTATCTTCTAACTCCAATTATAGGACCTCTTCAATCTCTCAAATAAACCTTTCCTAGGCACACTGTCTGCAAGGTTTTGAAACATTGACTATGTTTTGCATTTTCAGCCCTAATTTGTAAATGCTTCCAATTGTATGATAGTTTAAAAAGTATATTATAGTTTTTAAAATTATTTTTGGCTTGTTTTATTTTAAACTTTATGCTTCCCTTTATCCATTTTCCCAGTCAAGACTGAACATGTCTTAACCCTGACTGTGATAAACTCTTCTCTTCCCCTACCTATAGGTTTTATTTAGTGGTTGGGATTAGTTATGATGTGTATAAATATCTTAATGAGCCATTATAAATAATAAAACATAATAATATCATTTTAAAAGTCCTAACCCCTCCTTCACACTTGCGTTTACCCAACTGGGTTCTCTCTGCTCACTATTGTCTCAATCCATTCTTGTTAGTTGTGAGTGCTCATTGACCTTATCTACTTGTTCATGATGTAAATAAGTTATTTGAAACCTCCATAAGGTTAAAATATGTATATATAATATTTAAAATACCTATATTCTCTATTTTAAACTCAACCACATTTTTCCTTGACTGAGATGCTTTCCTAGTGACCCCTGCTAACTGAGATAAAACTTCCTATTGGTATATTTGCATTAAGAGACCTTAAAAAGGGGTTTTAGAGATCATTATTTATCCCATTTTTATCATGGAAAGCATATTTGAACTTATATCCACCCTTGGAAAACTTAGACAACATCACCTTAATGCTCAAGTCATTGTTTGTTATATCTTGTTGTAGGTGCAACTTTTCAGCTCTATGCATGGATAGGGTATGAATATGGGAAGCCACCACACCAAGTGTTATATTCCTTTGATTTATTAGTCCATGAGTAACACTTGAAATATTTATAATCACTCAATTATTGAATACAAGCCTGATTTACAATTTTGGTTGAAGGAAGTCCTCTTTTTGTCCCAAACTTGTAGATGTTATTGATATAATTTAGTGGTTTTAGGAGTAATTTTGGACCTCTCAAACACCACTTTCCATTAGTCTTCCTTTCTCCAAGCTTTTCATAGTGTTTTTTCATGATATATAAAACAATACAATATCATTGGAATGAATGAAAAGTATTTGGGAACGTATCATGAGAGTTTTGAAACAACCCCTTAGACCTCTGTTTGGTTCCTTTAGGGACAAAGGCCCTAAAAACTTAGACTTTACTATGGGATGATTCCTCAACCCTTATTAGGCTACCAAGGTTCATAAACATTATCCCAAAGATATAAACTTATTTCATATACCTCAAGGAGATTTAACCTTGTCAATCATCCACCCATACAACACCTTTAAAACTTAATAAATGGCACCTGTAGGTGTATACTTCTGAGTGTAAGGTAGTGAGGGTGATATAAGACCAAAATAAGCCTAGGAGAGGCTCTCTTAGGCATGTTAATGAATATTAGACAATTTTAAGAAATTGGATCATAAGAACATCTCTTTAAACATCAACATGACATCATTCAGGGCTTGTTGGTGCAAAATGAACTAGTTTACAAGCATACACAAGCCTAGAAGAGGATTCTTGAACCTTTGAGAACTCAAAATCCAAAAGATAATTAAAAAAATATGGATAGGTCTCTTAAAACCTTTAGAAACACCTAAAAACAACCAATAAGTCAAAATAAATCAAAAGATTCTGAAACAGGCTCAAACAATCACCCCTCATGGATGTGAAAGCATAAAAAATTACCTAGATTCTTAGTAATGGTTCATAAAGGAGGAGCCATGAAACTAAAAATTATCTCCATGGAGTTGAATCTGACTTAGGCCTCTTTCAACCCCCAATATCACTCCTCCCAACTCCACTTATACGGCTTGTACCAAGTATGAAAAGTTGACTCTCCTTGGCTTGCAAAGGCAAAAAATAAGAAACAAAAGCAAATTTTGATCCATCTGACATTTTATATAAAAAATATGCATTATAAATAATTTAGGGAGATTAATATGCATTTTCCCACATTTTTAGCTAAAGGTGAACTTCCCAAGTCTGTACAAGTGCCATTAAGGGGTTGATTTTGAGGAGTTTTCCCTATTTTTATGCATAAAACTACTTCTTGAACTAAATATGACTACCTCATAACATTTTTTTACCTCATCCATGTTTAAATATTCTTTTTTTACAAATTTTCTTCTTTAACTAATCCATACAAGTCATTTAATAAGCCAAAAATATGACTAAAAGGCATTTTTTGCATATGAAACATGGTAAAGGACAAATTTATGACCTAGAAACACGTTAAACATATAAATTACCCTATTAGGACATTTTTCATATTATTTTAACCTTTTATCATGTTTTACTAGGGTTGACTAGAGTTGACTTTGATTGACTAGATAAGTACAAGGAAGATACGCTTAGACCAAGACTAGAACAGGGATGGATGAGATGTTTAGACACACATGAGACCCTTTTATACATATAGGAACCTTTTAAAATGTTTCAATATGTATTGGTTGACCCAATTTAACTAGAATCAAAATTTGGTCAATAAGAATTACTATGCAAATCCTAAGTTAGATTAAAGGGCTGAGTTTTTTAAATCAGTGAAATAAGATGCAATAAATAACCATTGATTTGTTATAGAATTTGACTTGATTTGAATTTCTAAAAATAGTAACAATTGTTTGAATATAGATACTTATCTAAAAATCAACTATCATATAAGATTTGGGTGCTAAAAATTGGGTTATAGATAGGTCTAAGTGTTGTCAATAAGGTCCCTAAATAAGATTATTCACTTGATAATAGCACCACAAATAGATAGTAGTGCCATGTGGATATAGTGTCTTAAAAATGGCAATAGTGTCCTCTTTGTAAGAATGTTATTAATTTATAGGAGCATCTGTACCTATGTTTCTTAGTTTTATTCCTTTACACATAAAATATGGAACTATGTAATGTGCCTATAACATTTAATTTAAGTTACAAACCCTAATCTTCCTTACAAGTATGGCATGAGCTGAAAATGTGTGTTTTTAATAGGATATGTTGGAAATCATCAACACCCCATTGTGAAGATAGTTTCCTACATACCAATACTCTAAGGAAGGATCAAGGTTGATGTATTTCTCTAACCTAATGTTTGGTTCAAGTGCAAGTAAAATCTAGAATGATAGTGGTTTTAAATGCTTTGAATGTTATTGAGATTGGAAATCTTTGAAATCTAGGCTTAGGTTAGCTATAGATGGTAGTATGCATAAGTATGGAATAATAAAAATTAATAACTTTTATTTTTCTTAACTTATTTTTTATTTGAATAGGATTTTTGCATCTATAGTCCATCTAGTGAATAAAGGTCTAATAGTTTTGTATTAATATATTTTTGTAGCTTGTGTAAATAATAAAATGTGCTTAGGCTGACCTTAGGAGGGGTGCACATTTGAAAATATATTTTTTCAAGCAAGTTAGGGAAAGGGACACTAACTCTATGTTGGTTACACTAGTGCTATGTGGCTCTAGTGTCCTTAATATGATGCTAGTGTCTATTTGGTAGGCTAGTAGGCACAAAGGGCTAGGATTTAGGAATGTAAGTTTGGGATTATATTTTTTATAACTATAAATGTTTTTGGTATACATAATGGATGAAAAAGTGTGATAAAGGCTCCAATATAGGTCTAGGTCTAATCTAGGAATAGGTTACCTCAAGCAACACTCTTAACATCCAAATACCTCTTTTAGGTGATTGCATTTGCCTCCCCTTTATGCTATAAATGTAATATAGAAAAATGACTAGTATAAATAAAAAATAAGCATACCTAGACTTACCTAGGAATTGAAGCCCATGTATCTAAGTCTGAGTGTGTGAAGTTGGGTCTACCTATGTGAATCATGATCCAAAGTGATGACCTATAATGAAATTTGCATAAATCATTCCTTACTTAAGAAATATAAAAATGAAAAGACTATGCTAAATAAGGTAACTAAGTAAAGCTAAGTAAAGAGATAGGAAAGAGGAAAGGAATGAATACACCACATTAGATATGTGAACTAATGTATCAACCTAGTGACAGCCTATGTTTGTGCATCTACATAGTGATCAAATCATTGAATAGCTTGGATTGAGCTAATAGCTTGCTTAATCCTCATATGTGGGTGGCTCAAGAAATCAATCATTGCCTAGCCCTACTTAGTGGATCATGACATGTGAATAGATTCAATTAGACTATATGTTTATCTAATGCTCTCATGTGGATGGATAAATAACTCAATTAGGTTATGAATCCATCATTTTCCACTTGTGTGTAGTAGATGCATCTAAAATTTAACTATGAAAAGTAATGAAAATATATAACTGGTTATATCTAATTATGTGTGTCATCTTTGTAGCCACTAGGGTACATTAGGTATCTTTAGGACACTTTGGAATACCAACCATTATAGATATATTAAGGCATGAAATTATTAACAACCTAGTATATAATATCAAGTGTATATAACATATATAATGGCATGGATTTTTCCATTCTATTTGATCAACCTATTTGTAACTCAACATATGGAAACTATGTGTCATGCACATGCCCCCAATCTGATATCTGAGTATATTGATTATATATTGAGTTATAGTAACTATATATATGTATCTAAATTTAATGTGGGATTGATCATGCTACACATGATGCCCCCAATTTGAGCAAATGGTATGAATCTAAGCTAAAAATAAGTGTAACTAAGCAAAATTTAAAACATAACTATCCAAATTATAGTTATATATGTGAAAATATATATTGTATATGTTTTACTATTCTAGTTAATTTATACTTCCTTGAGATTAAGGATAATGGATAGTAGCACCATTTGGTGCTAGTGTCCCAATCTAGGCACTAATGTCTATCTAGTCTGGAGTCTAAGTCGTTAAACTACTTTTTGAGTCACTATTTTTTACTATGTCTTACCTGTGTCTAATTTTTTGAAATTGAACCTATGTGTTAAAAATGATATGTGAATATAAATGTAGGAGACTAATCTCTGTGACAAACTCCTATGAATTCCCCATCTTTTGAGGGTATTTTTTGACCTATGCAAGAATTTTTTTCAAAATAAATAGCTCTAAAAAATGTGTTAGTTGGAGCATATATGATAACTGCATGATAATCCAATACAATGTATAAACATAACATTGAAATGTAAAAGAATATGATCATATGTATATAGTGTATGTTATGGATTCAAAGAGACAACACATAATTAATTCATTCAATGGATCCAAATATACAGAGATAGATTTCAACACAAAATATTTTGCATACTCTGATAGATTTATTTAACTCCATGAAAAACTAGTTGGGTAATCAAAATTATATAGGAAATGTATTTCCTATAATCTAGGATATTATTCTACCCATAACATCTCCCAAATATCTAACAAACTATATGAGACATTATATTTTTAATTATAACAATATAATATCAACTATCTAATATAATCTTATCATATTAACCATATGGTTACTAACAACCCTATAACTAATTTTTACTTATTGATAAATCAACCATAGTAAATACTAAAACTTACTATTTACCTTTCCATATATACTTGTTTTAACATAATGTGAAAATTAATCCCAACATTCCCCTCATAGTTTTTACATGGTACAATATATCTCTTTTTCTGAATGTAGCTTGCCACCTTAGTTTGCTCATGATCTTCTCTGCATACATGTGCCATTGCACATCTCTTCCTTCACACTCATTTGTAATTAGTTTTCTAGGTTCACCAATAACCTTCTAAAAAAAATTCATAGGTTCACTAACAACCTTACAAAATAGTTTTCACAGGTTCACCAATAGCCTTACAAAATGATTTTCTTAGGTTTACCATTAACCTTGAAAAATGGTTTTCTCAAGTTTACCACTAACATTACAACATGGTTTTCATAGGTTTACCACTAACCTTTCATCATGATTACTAAAATTCTTTTTAGATCAACATTATCTAATGTAAACATACAAAAAATGGTTACATGGGAATATTATTCACAAGTGAATAGGTACAATTGTTCTTATTTTTCACACATGTTGAAAAATAAATATAACTAGCACACCACACTAAAAATCTAGAATCCACAATTGAAAATAACACACCACATAAAATGTCACCACATCACTTGTGTGGCCCCATCATTAGCGACTGAAGAGAGTTCACTAAAATAACTCCATCCTCCATGTATCCTCTAGCCTCCAATGTCTCATTACTTTACTCAGTCAATGATGTCGATGTAGCTTAATTTCATGTTGTTTTGAATGAAATGGAATCCCCCCACAATACTGACACATTTGACATTTGACTAAGGATGTTACTTAAAAGTGATAATGCATCCTTGTACAAATAATTAATTTTGACAATAGAATGACACGTAAATAATGTAATAAAATGACTTTGACACCATATTATAGACTCAATAATACTTATATAGAATATTTGACTTGATTCTTTTGACAAATACATTACTCTTGACACTTTTGAATTTTTATAAAAAAAGACTTTTGACTTACACTTTTTGATAATACCTTTAATCAAAACCAACCTAAATAGGTTAAACTTAAAATTAAATACATTACAATACCAAATGACTTTTAATAAAATGCTACTTATATAGATCAACTATTTGATCAATCTAAGTACCTAGGATGTATATTAAAATGACAAAACTAAAAGAATTGACATAGATAATACAAAATAAGACTTTAAAACTTACCCAATAAAATAACCTATTGACATGACAAAATAAAATACTATCAAATAGTTGGGATTTTACTATATGGTGGGATCAATCATCTAGAAGGAAGTGTGTAGAGTTAAATTATATACTTTTGATAACACATGTCTATCATAGCATGAATCAAAACATGTTTATCTATTCACAAGATGTTGTAGATCCAAAACCATAGAGAAAGTGATACATAGTTGGGTCGAGGATCAAAATTCCTGGTGTGTGCACGTAACTAAAAAAAATGTATACAAAATTAATTTGAATATTGACCAAGACTAACGTTACATTCACAAAGAGATATAATATTTCTAGTTTATCCACTAATAGACTTCATTAATGACTTGATGGTTGCATGATTTGGCAGTCTAAAATAAATGATGAGATGATTCTTTGAGGACATCATGGAAGTCTTTGGAGTCAAGTTGGATATGGATTGAGGAAATAATGCTACACTATCAAAACTGATCCAAACTTACTCATCCACTAAACATGCTTTACCACCACAAGCACATGTTGATCTATAGATGCATGATCAAAACATTAATATGTAGGTTGAGCTTAGCTAGGTATATACAGAAATATATTAATGATGTAGAGACTACACTTAATGATTAGAAAGTAGATTTGTATAGTAACAAATTAGATGCTTTCATTTATAAGCACAATTCTAATTTTGTTTGCTCCTCTACTAGTATCTTCTCCTAGACTATACGTTGATAATTTTGAAGATACTGAACCCAACTGGTGTTAAATTTTGATTGGTGTTTATTGCCAAAATAATATTTTGACAATGTACTTATAGACAAACTCAAATATTTAAATGTCACTAAAGGAGAGGATGAACTCTACACACACATATTTATCCTATAGCTATAAGGATTAGCTCTTAGAGGACTTCATGACTCAGGACAATAAATGGATGTGAAAATTCCCATTCACATATTTAATAGACCATAACTATTCCCACTCTGATACCACTATTATGGATTCAAAGAGCCAAACACATAATTAATTCATGCAATGGAACCAAACATATAGAGATAGATTTCAACACAAAATATTTTGCATACTCTGATTGATTTATTTCACTCTATGAAATACTAGCTAGGTAATTACAATTATATAGGAAATGTATTTCCTATAATCTATGATATTATTATACCCATGATATCTCCCAAATATCTACCAAACTATATGAGACATTATATTTTTATTCCTAACAATATAATATCGAATATCTAATACAATCCTACCGTATTAACCATACAGTTACTAACAACCTTGTAATTAATTTTTACCTCTCGGTAAATCAACCATAGTAAATAATAAAACTTACTATTTACCTTTCTGTAAATACCTATTTTCACATAATGTGAAAAATAATCCCAATAGTGTAATATGTATGTTATATCTAGCATTGTAAAAGGGTATCAAGATAGATGTAGTCAATCTTTATAACATCAAATTTGAGTAGTTACCTAGGGGGATGGGTCATGATGTCCATCGTGACACCTAAGTAGGAAGGGTAGATGTATGAGGTCCCTCATGGCATTGATAAATGGTGTGTGTAACAATTAAATAAATGTGGCATGGTGATGACATATACAATAAAGCATGCATACAAAACACATGAGTCACACAAAACAGGCCAAGGGGACATGGCTACATGTCACTAAATCTAAGAATATAAGACATATAAGGACATGTTTAAATGTCCACATACACAAGCAACAAGTAAGTTATCTTAGAGACACATATAAGGACATTTTTAAAATGTCTACATACATAATCATGAAAGTACACACAAGGGACATGGGCACATGTCCAAGGCATACAATGAATAAAAGTGGCATAGATATAAAGAATAATGACATATTAAAATGACCTTGCATAGAATAAGCATAAGAAACACAATCAAGTCTAAAATAAGAAATCTATAAATAAAAGTATGTATGAATGTAGTATAAATATATGTAAATGATAGAAGGGCTATTTTAAATAATCTGGACTTATGTCCTTAAATTAGATGGGAGATAATCTTTTGAAATGAAAAGTTTTTAGGTTTTATGCAGTTACACATGGATATTATGGTAATAATTTGGATCTATTCCCCATTTATTATATTGGAGAGAATTTAAAATTAAAAAAATTGGAATAATATAAGCATATTCTTGATATTTGTTTTTTAGTTGGACAATAAATAAGTCCAAATTATCTAAAATAGTCCCTATAGGATGTACATATGTCGATTCTAACTAGTGGTAATCAGTAAAAAATCTAAGTATGAGAAGTAATAATCAATATCAATGCATAAAATGAAATGTAAATAATGTAAGGATAGAACCTGCTAATAGAAACTATATATGAGATTCCCCTGAGTAGGTAGATGTGTCAAATGAATAAACATGGATCAATGTGTATTCCCCTAGTGCATAGATGATAGTAAGTTTAAATTATTGTAGTGGACCTGAGTCATGTATGTAATCTAAAAGCACTTGATAAGAACAAGTTAAGCGTATATGTATGATAAAACTGACAATACTAAGATAGCTAACATATGTAGTGTTTGGAAAATAGAATAAATGTAAACATAACAATCCATACAATCTATAAATTTTGTGTTTTTTGAGTAATTTTATGAATCTTTTTATGTTTTGACATGTTATATTATTTTTTTTTATTTTTAGGATATAAGCTATGTACAAGTAAATGAAAATAAACTATGTAAAATGAGAAAGAGTAAATAAACTATGTACAAGGAGTAGGAACCATAATAACTAATGAATCTCATTGGAGACTCACTATCACCATGACTTGTATTTAATAAGGGAACTAAAATCATGTGCATTATGTGAAAGGGAAACTATGATCCCATAATCTACTATGTAGAGTAATATGTGTCTATATGTGCCTGTGTAGTGATGTTATGAATTAGTGGCACTGACTATGATTCCCTATGAATTTTAGGGATATTATGAACCCATCTAGTATAAGAATAAGTTGTGGGTGATATAGGTACCCTATGATGGGAACCCTTAGAACCCAATGATATTAATCTTAGCATAAAATGAGTAGAGGGAGATCCTCTAGAATATGTGGCATATCTTTGATGCATGGGTCTCTCTAATAATGATCTTTATGGGAGAGTATGTGTACATATCCATACTATAGGAGTACACCTTACCTTCATTATTGGATCTAATAAATTCTATTAGTATACATAATAACTATACTCTAAGCCATAAATGATAATTGTATAATATCTGGTAATGGTGCCAGAACTGTAACTAGTAACTATGTTCGAATTGAATATGGTAACTACATTGTAACTACCTATGGTATAGGTAGAGGATACTCATATGGGACACCCTCAACTTTGACCACTTTATTTGTGTGTATGTACTTCATAAATATATGTACTATATATGGGATGGTGTAGAGATGTTATAACCATGGCATACCTAATAATATATCAAACACACATGCACTAGGAACTACTAAGAACCGAGTGGCTATGTGTGTTGGTCCAACCTGTAATGGAAGCATAATCTCCTTAATGGATCTTTGAATGTGACCACTAAAAACACTAATGATTATGTTTTTGGGGAATATATCCTACTATTAATACCCTAAATGATTCAAAAATGTCATAGTTCACATGTTTATGCTTGACCTATTATCAACCATAACACTCTAGATAGGATGATGAGCTATGTACACTCATATAAAGAGCACATATAAATTTGTATCATCATCAACAATATCCTACTCTAAGATTTTGATGAGTGGTCTAGGTGGCATTATAGTATGGTACATGTCAATAATGTTATGTAATGGATGTACCTCCTCTGTAACTTTATGATATTAATCTGGTGGTAGATGTACCTGGTAATGTAGTGAACACCTGATGTGTCCCCTGCCTCATTCATTTTGTGTTTTGGAAATGGATCTAAGAATATGTTTAGTACCTTATCTTTTATTTTCTATGATTTTGGTTCCTTTATGGATGTGCCCATATCATTAATATTATCCTCAATCATATCTTATATCTTATGCTTTAGGCTTATGCATCTATTTTTTGTGTGGCCTGGTGCCTTATGATACTCGTAGAATGAATTAGAATCATAGTTATTTGGAAGAAGACATGTCTTATAAACCTATTTAATGGGATGGAGAGATATTACAATGCATTCCAAGAGCTACTATAAAACCTATGATGGTGAGTTTTGAAGGCTAGTGAAGAATCGATGCTAAGGAAGATAAAACCAATCTAAGAGATGGCTTAGAAGTTGCATTTATTGTGGCCTTTTGATCACTCTTGTTCTAAATTTCCCATACCTTATATGGAGGCTTGTTTAAACTCTTAATATTTTATTTTGATCTATTAGTATACCTTAGTTTTCCCATTGATAGGAGCTTAACCTCTCTTTCTTTGACTATGTGGCATAAATCTATAAATGTAGGAAACTTCTTGAACAAGATAGCTTCATGTAATTTTGGTAAGAGACTTTGTTAAAATATGTCCTAGAGAACTCTATCTTCTATGGGGCTATTCAATTTAGATAATATAGTCTTGTATCATAAGACATAATCTATGATAGGCTTGTTTGACTTTTTTTCAATTGTGCCACTTATGAATATGATATATTATCACTAATGTTGATGAATAAGTGTGATAATAACATGTCGACCAAAGGATTGAATGCCATGATAGATTAATTTGGTAAATCATAGAACCATTATAAGGAATAATCATTTAAATTACATGGAAATAAATTTATGAGAAGCTAATTATTGGACACATAGATGCTCTGGATCACCCTTGCCATCATATAATGTGAGCTTAGGTGCCATGAAACTAGATAGAAAGGGAGTTTTTGCTATGTGATGTGCCAAAAGTGTATGTAAGAGAATATTAGAATCCAAGGCATGCGATGGCCTAGTGGCTCCATTATCAATATGTAACACCTTAGATTATAGAGGATGGATCTTGTACATAATGGATTGTACATATGGAGTGTAAGAACTAACCATAAGAGGTTTTGTTGTCATTTATGGTTTTTGAATTATAATTTTAGGTTATGTTAACTGTGTTGGTTGAGTTGGCCCCACTATAGGTGTAAAAACATTATTAACTAGGGGAGTTTAAGATTTACCATTGCTTATTTTATTCTTGATTTCCAATATTTCTTGTAGTATTTGTGCATGATTAAGGGTTTGTTCCCAAATTCTATCTTTGAATCCCTATAATATTTCATCTTTATTGATAATTATGTCATCATTATTAAATAAAAGGAGAGTGTCATGATTCTCAATGTGCATATCATATTACTCTTGGTTGTATTGTTCATATTTAGATGTATTGTCATTGAATTCCACATAATCAAGGTGTGAAGGATACATATTTAGAGTTATGATAGGTCCCTTATTCATGTTATAGGCTCTGATACTAGGAATTTGAATATACTCTATAAGATTACCACCTAGTCTAGCACTTCTTAATGGAAGAGAGATAACTTTTTTAGATGGTATATAATAAAAAATTGGAATAGAGATACTAAAATAGAATATATGAAATCTAAAAAATTGAAAGAAACTAATAAAAATAAGAAAAATAAGGATATAGACCCTAAGAGCATCCAGGGTTAGGGTTTTGTTAAACTAGGGTTATTTTTCAAAAATTTAAATTAGATTTAAATAAATGAAACCCTAATGTGAGATTGATTTAATGATCTAGGTTATGCCAAAAAATATAAAAATATAAATATGTAACCCTAATTTAATGCACAAAAATGTGGATAATGCAAACTAGGTTTTGAGCAATATTCAAAGTATGTCAGGTTCCCTAAATGTTTTAAGTTTTAGGGTTTTACTATGTAAATCTTAAGTTAGATTAAAGGGTTGAGTTGTCTAAATCACTAAAATAATATACAATAAATAAACACTGACTTGTTATAGAATTTGACTTGCTTTGAATTTCCAAAAATAGTAATAAATATGTAGAAATAGAGACTTAGCTAGAAAATAATTGTTGTGGAAGATCTGGGTGCTAAAAGTTGGGTTACAAACAAGTCTAAGTGTCATCAATAAGGCCCTTATGTTATATTCTTTACTGGAAAGTAGCACCCCACATGTAAAATAATTCCATATGGCTCTAGTGTCCTTAAAATGGTGTTAGTGTCCTCTTTACAGGATTATTCCTAATTCTTAGGAACACTTGCACCTATGTTTCTAGGTTATGTTCCTTTGTATACAAAATTTGGAACTCTATATTATGCTTGTAATAGTTTATTTAAATTAAAATCCCTATTCCTTCTTGAAATTCTATAATGAGATAAAAATGTGTGTTCATTAATAGGATAGGTTGGACATCCTCAACACCCCACTGTAAACATAGTTGCCTACATACCAATACTCTGAGGAGGGATTGATCTCAATGTAGTTCTCCCACCTAGTGCATGGTGCAAGTACAAGTGAATTCTATAATTATAGTGGTATTTAATGCCTTGAGTGTGATTGAGATTGGAAAAAATTGAAATATGGGCTTAGGGAAGATGTAGATGGTAATATGTAGAAGTAGGTCAGAATAGGGATTAATAACCTTGATTTTGCTCAACTTGTTTCTTGTTTGAATAGGCTTTTTTCATCTATTTTATATCTAGTGAATAGATCTTTAATAGTCATGTATTTATAGAGTTTTTTACCTTGTGTAGATAATAAAATGTGCTTAGGTCAGCCTTAGGAGGGGTAAACATTTGAAAAGATATTCATTTTGGAGAATTAGGGTAAGGGACATGTTATCAATCTATATTTCACCCTTTAAGGTGGGGAGTTTCAATCTTTCCTCATCCAATTGATACAATAGAATCACCTTTGGGTGTGGGTATCCTAATAAATGAATTGAGTCTCTAGATTTGGGGCTAGCTCCATTGATGCATCATCTATGCTCAAATTGATAAACCTACTTGTCTTATCAAGTAAAGGGATATAAAGGACTTGAAAACAAACTCTAAATAATAGGAGGTGATGTACCAATGTATTAGGTCTCTTCTAATTGATCCTTCAACAACACTTGTGGATAAAAAAAAGACTAATTACTAACACACTCTCTCCAAAAGGACTCCTACATATTATTACTTCACATGGATGCTATGTCAAATGACTATAACTTGAGGGTGATGAATGAGAGGTCTAATTAAAAACAATTCCAATTAGTTTCCATTTCAAGTAAAATCATCAGCACCTTCACACACCATGTGACTTGCATAAGACCAATGAATTATCATCTAGGCAAAAAAAAGGGACCTATAATGGGAGAAAAGACTCAACCACTCATACAAACCAAACAAGCACGAACACACTAGAAATAAATATGGAAAAAGTTGAATCAATCCTTTTATTAGCTCAAGGCTTCAAGATACTAATGGGTAGAGTTTATTTGTACCCAAAAAAGGTATGTGTACAATGGATTTCTAAGCCCAATTTATATAACATGAGAGAGAGATGGAGGGAGAATATAGCATATACATAGAGTGGAAAGGCCCTAGTGATAATCACCCATTCAAAAATAGTTAAATACATGAATAATGGGGCAGAAAATAGTTTCATGACTCTCCCCATGCATTGAACTAGTGGTACAATGGCCTTCATATAAGGTGGCCTAGTGGTTGAATGAGGAGTTACAAGGTCATCTCCCAAAGAGAAGTTACAAAGAGATTCATTTGAAATTTTGATCTTCATTCTACCTCCATGCATCATCATGCTCCATTACCTCTTTACTTTTTAGCAACCCATTTTTGAGGTCTATTCATATGTTAAGGATCTCAAACCACTCAAACACCATGAAAACATCCAAAAACATACATTTTTAGGCCTATTTCTATGTATTTCCTCTCACAAGTGCTAATATATTGCTTCAATACGTGTTTATGAGATCTTATAGTGTCATATATAGATATTCAAGGTCATTCAAGTCCATTTTCATTTATTGATTAGCTCATATTCTCCATCAAAACCTATTTTGATTTTTTTGAGGGTTTGGAGCAGCGTACCATCTTAACAATGGTTCATAAAGCATAAGCTCTAGATTATAAAATTAAGGACATGGATATTGAGTGAATATACCCCCTCAAATTTCCCTAATAGTTATTGATACCATGTAAATTTTCAAGAATGATCTGAGCAAAAAATGGTGTCTCTTGGGTTGTAAATAGGTAGCTTAGGAGCACTCTATGATCTTAATGATTATTCATACAAGTTAGGGACTTAAACCAAATATAAATGACATTAGAGTTTATTATTGAGAACTACTTTCCACCTCCAAAATCCATTTTACTCCATACAAAATGTCAATCACTCTAAGCACAAGAAGACCTGTCTCGAGTTGTAGTTTTATAGCTAAAAGGGCTCGAGAAGGTCTTTAGGCCAAAATGGTACTTAACTTGTATTACCATGCCTGAGATGGTCTTTAATGGTCTATTTTAACACAATAAAACCCTAAATAGAACTTATCTACATCGTCACCTTTTATTAAATATAAAAAATAAATAGAGGTTATAATATAAATTATGAAATAATTTTAAATTGGTTTTTTTCCTCCCATACCTCTATGTCTTATCAAAACATGCAGATGTTCCTTATTTTAGGAAGCTATTCCTATAGGTGGTGGACTGGATATGTATGCAGGAGTAGAAATGAGTCTTGTTTAAATCACTTTATTTTGATTATATTTTGAGTTTCTATGACTTAAAATTACCTTTATATTTTTTTCCATCAATCTGAGATCCAACCCTACTACTATGCATTATGTCACCTTTTCAAGATTGAAATCAACTTGAACTGCTCAATTTAACCTATAGGTAGCCATTTGAGTTCTGGTTGCATCCTGGGGTTTAAGGTTTCAATGAAAATATATGATCATTTAAATGACTCATGTTATAGTTTTTAGGACTCAATATTATCCTTTTTAACCTTCTCAAGATTTTCAAGATATCATATCTCCATAATCACCCCTTCTCTTGTCACTTATTCAAACTAGAACCTTCTTGGTTGTAAGTGGTGGTTGAGAATCCTTTGGATATCATTCTTTGAAACTTGGCCTTTCCAACTAGGATATTGAGACTTGGGAGTAATTTAAATCAATTTAAGGCTTTTCCCACTTTTAACCTAGTTTTATAAAAACCTATTATCACCTGTTAGGTCATGCATTTATCTTTCATACACTACCTAAGCCCATAGGTGTCAATCAACTATATGGATGTAGGTATACATCAGGGTGTCTTGAGCATTATTGCTTGAACATTTGAACTATAGTCCTTGTATTTAATTATATACATGATTTCATGACTCTTGTGTGCTTTAACACCCCTATATTACCTTTCTCAAACAACTTTTCTCCATCATTCTATACATGACTTGTATATGATAGGTTTAAGTCTCATAGGCTTGAGTAGGGTGTTATACTTAGTCATCCATCTATATTTGAGGTTATTAAATATGGGCTTAGGTTTCAAGTGTTTCTAACCATATTTCCTATAATACAAATTCTAACATCAATGCAACTATTACCTTTTTACTTTTATACACTTACACAGGCCTGTATATGACCTTCTAGGCCTGCAAGCTATGAAACAACCCTTTTCATTGTTATTAATCATCTTTTTGATCCATAAAAAGTGTAAAGGAAATAAAACCATGTTATTCTTACCATTCATACCAAAAAAATTAACCTTTAATTCACTTCATACATGTGTCTTTTAGGTTATGGATTAACACATGCCTGTAGGTCTATATTTAAGACTTGTAATTGTAAGATTTTGATATATGAGCTCTTATTAGTTTAAAAATATCTTGGGAATATTATTCAATTATTTAATTAAATTATAGTTTTAATTATTCAATCAAAACATTCATAACATCCCTAAAACACTTATATTTTCCTGCCACCTCATTGAGACCTACACTGAAAAGAATTAGTGTGTTTCTTGAGGAAGTTAAACATCTATATCCTCCTTGGTATAGATTGTAAACCTAGGTGATCCTCATAATGGAATAATTTAATGAATTTTCAAATTCTTACCATCTTATATAACCTTTTACCAAGCTAGGAAAGGCTCTTGAAGCCTTGAGATTGGTGTGACCTTTTGAACTTTACCCTTTCAATCACTACACCATATGACTGTCTTGAATTCCAAGTGTATAAAAGCACATTCAGGGTAAATCAAGTGGATATTTGGACTTGAGAGGTTATGAAATAATATATAACACCTTTCTCCATGATCTTGAACCATTCACATCCCTAAAACCTTGCTTTTCTACTTGAAACCTCTTTAAAAAACCTAGTATTTCTCATGTTTGTATAGGTGACCATACCTTAAAACTATGTGCATAAACCCTCCATGGAGTGTGGAACATGATCTAGGTGATTTCATGTAAAACTAATTCATTTTGATTCATTTCCTTCACGTTTACACCCATCAATTTGGTGGTAGGGTTTAAGAGTGACTAGGATTCTTAGCATTTGTTCATAGAGGTTAACCCCTATATTTGGAAATAAATGACACTATCAATAAGTGAAATCATCCCTATAACATTTATAAAGAGTATTTACCTCCATGCACTCTATTTTTAAACTTTTGAGTAAATGATCCTTTTAAACTATTTGTAGACTATATAAGAACCTAAGAGAAGTTTAGATGCATTTCTTGACCTAAAAGGACCTGCATGATCTTGATTTCAACCATGATGGAATTAATTGAGTTTAATGAATTATATTTGGTTATTTATTATCAAATTTCACCTATTATTCACATCTCCAATAGTAAATTCAATAAAATAACCCATTAGACAAGTGTATGTCAACATATTCACCCCTTATTTGATTCTCATGTTGACTTCTCAAAGTCAAAAAAACATTAGCCTTATAATATCCATTTGAAAAACTTTTATTTAAATTTGTAATAAAAAACACCTTATTAAAAGGATTATTATATACAAGTTAACATATATGTCATTTTTGAAAGGTATTTGATGACCTTGGGGGCTCATTAAGGCTTAAAACATTCTTGACAAATAGACTACAAAAAATGACCCTGGATATATCATTAGGCTTTATATCAAGACTTAAAAATTATTTAAATACCCCCCACATCTTGATAAAAATGTCCCCCCCCAATAATAAGTGTCTAATATAAGCATAAATACAATGAGAATAAGAAACTTTAATTTCTCCAAATACCTTAATTTTTGCTAAAATGCCTTAACTTTATCAAACAAGATATAGGCCACTTTCAGGCTTCAAAAGACATTTGAGGACCTTCCTCTCACCCAATAAAAACCTATGAAAATATAATACATCATCCAATTACTCATAACATGATATCACATAATAGTCCTTTAAGCAACCCCTAGTTTATACAATGAAACCTTAAACAATGCTGATAAGGTTTAATTGACCATTTTTAAGATCATGACAATATTTAGGTAACCATTTACAAGTTTGGAGGGCCCAATAATAAATTTTTGAGCTATAGGGGCTGATAGTTGGCCTAGGAGGCCAAATTATCAAAATCTATGGTGACTCACATGTTTTGACCTTCTTGTTGATCAAGAGAACCAGTTGTCTCATCCTTTGGGCAAAGGACCCACACATGACAATCATGTCTTAACTGAGATTACCACTCTACTTGAGATGACAATCATAATTATCATCACACACCTTTAAGGATTAGAGACAACCTCACCACTCACATAAATAAGGATAACACACCAAAAAAATAAATAAGAAAATACATCACACTTGTGTTGATAAACACTTATTAGAAACAAGAAAAAAAACAACCTACTATAAATAGCTAACCTAGATATGTATTCCTCCTCTTGGATCAAAGGTTAAGCTTATTGGATCATCATGTTCCCATGATATTTGATTTCTATATGCTGAGTGAAATGTAATCAATTATTTTTCATAGAGTGAGAACCTCCACCCACATGTTAAGATATTAACATACTCATGGTTTCCTTAAGTAGCAACTAGACCTTCTTACCTCATTCCCTTATGCATGGGTTGACTATGTGATTCAAGTAAAAATTCACACTCATGCCAAGCTTGGTTTTTTGGTACAAACAACACCATTTTTTCCCCATCAATATACTCCCCTTATTTGTACATGCCCAATTAAATCAAACCATCATGTTTAGTAACTAATATCTCAATAAGATCAGGTATAACTAGGTCTTCTTTTTAAAGCATACTATCAAGATCATCTTCAAATACTCCATTTATCACTACAACCTTATTCTCAATATTCCTTACAGGCTCAATAAGTTTTTATTTAAGTTATAAACCAGCCATATTTATCTCTTTAATACCCTCATTTTGTTGACTATTTATTTCAAGATGCTCAAGTATATCTCCTTCATGATCCTTAGGATTCACACATTGATCCTTAGGAAGGAGAATAGTCTCAAGAGCATTCTCAATCTGACCAATAGGGGGTGTTTACTTTGGAGAGATTAAAATTCATTACAAATCTCCTAATATTATAGTGGAATATTCTCACCATCCTCATTCTTAGCTTTGTGAAGTGTAACTAATTAGGATACAACTTCATCACTCCCTTTAGGAGTCATAGGAGTTTCATGAACCTTGAGGCTCTCTATGTATTCATTATGTAGTTTAGGATCAACTTATTCAATTTCACACTTTTACCTTTTATTAGTCACTTAAAATTCATCAAATATCTTAGCTTTTACTCTTTCTTCCATCTCATCTTCTTGTTTAACCCTAAAAACTAATTTTCCCCTTTCTACACTAAGGGGGGTCCCAATGAATATATCTTCCTCATATTCATTTGCATCATCTTCATCCTATGCCATTGTAATTTTATTTTCCTTATTTATCTCCCATAGAACAAGATCTTCCTCAAAATTGGAGAGAGTGGGAGGGTGATGGATATGCCTATGAGTTTATTTAGGTGTCAAGGCAACACTATCATAGTTTGAGATCTTGGGTATAGTGGACTCCTCTAGGAATTCTTGGGAAGAAACCAAATTCAATTGTACTATGAGTGCCTCATTATTCCTTTGAATATATTATTGAAATGATTTATAAGATTTAAATATTTAAAGATCTTGGAGAGGGGGGATGTGGTTTGAATAGGCACAAGGTCCTCTTCTTTATCTTTAGTTTCTTGGTGTAGACTTGAATCATCCTTTCCTCCCCATGAATCTACTATTTGGTTCCATGTTGGGAGTTTGAAACCAAGATCTTCCTCTTTAACATGTATTACATCTTGAGAGGTGAATGAAGAGTTAGGCAAGCTTATAAATTTCATAACTTTTTCTTGAGATCCCATTGACTTTACTACTATGCTTCTTTTAAATAACTGCTCATTAACAAAGTTAATCTCTCTAACTATCTCAACTTCAAAATCAAGTCTTGTCTACTCAATACCCTCTTCAAAATGATTATGAGGAAGATGATCTTACCAAGGTTGATTTAAATATTTTTTTAGTGGATATATAGGTCTAATAGAAATCTTGCTTAGATTGATTTGAAGGCTGACCAGCTTGGTAACACTGATAAGGATGTTAGAGATATAATTGCTATTGATAACCAAGTTAATCATATGGAAAACATAGACATATAGATCATAATACTCATAATAATTTTTATATGTATCATAAGGGGGATAAGGATCAACATAATATTGGTAAGTATCAATTCTGGGTTGATATAATTCATGGGGTTGCTGATAGGTGTCACTATAGGATTCACCAACTTGGTTAAAATAGGAATTTGCCCCAACCTCAATGATGAAAACTCATGAAGATGACATGATAGAAAGAATGATTTATAAAATAAATAATTAGACTACTAAAAATAGTTGAATATGCTTGTATTTTCCATTTTTTCTTGAGGTCATGCTTCCAAAGGTTGGTGTATTGAAGAGCAACATCAAAAAAAATTAATTGATTGAAGTGTTAGTCCTACTAGGCATGCTATAAAACATTATTAGTCTAGATTACACCATTTGAGATGGGTATTTTCATTCATATGTCATCCATCTAATATAATGAAATCACCTTGAGGTGTGGGTATCCTAATGAGTGAGGTGAGTTTTTATATTTAGGGTTATCTCCCATGATGCATCATCTATGCTCAAATTTATAAACCTACTTGTCTTGTTAAGGAAAGGGCTAGAAAAGACTTGAAAACAAACTCTAAACTACATGATTTGATGCACCAATGTATTATGTCTCCTCTACTTGATCTTTGAACAACACTTAAGGATTAAATAAAGACTAATTGCTAACACACTCTCTCTAAAAGGACTCCTACACATTAGTACTTCACATGGAGGCCATGTCAAATGACTATAACCTAAGGGTGATGAATAAGAGGTATGATTAAAGACACTGCCAATTAGTTTTCACTAAAATTACAATCATTATCACCTTCACACACCATGTGACCTACATAATATCAATACACTAGCATTAAATGAGAAATAATGACCTACAAAGGGAGAAAAGACTCAACCACTTATGCAAACCAAACAAGCATGAACACACTAGAAACCAATATGGAGAAGGATAAACCAATATTTTTATTAGATTAAGGCTTTAAGATATAAATGGGTAGAATTTATTCATACCTATCAAAGGGATGTGTACAATGGCTTTTTCAGCCAAATTTATAAAACATGAGAGAGAGATAAAGGGATAATATGGCATAGATATGGATTGGATAGGACATAATGACCATCACCCATTCAAAAATAGTTAAAAACATGAATGATGGGGTATAAAATAGTCTCATAACTCTCTCCATGCATTGACTTGGTGGCATAGTGGCCTTCATACAAGGTGGCCTAGTGGTTGAATGAGGAGTTACAAGGTCATATCCCAAAGAGCAGTTACAAAGAGATTCCTTTGAAATTTTTATATTCATGCTACCTCTATGCATCATAATTTTCCATTACCTATTTAATATTTAAAAACCCATGTTTGAGGTCTATTCATATGATTAAGGAGTGAAAACCACTCAACACCATGAAAACATCCAAAAATATGCATTTTTAGGCCCTTTTTTATGTTTTTCCTCTCACATGTGCCAATCTATTAATTTAATAGGTGTTTATGAGGTATTCTAGTGTCATACATGGGTATTCAAGGTCATTCAATTCCATTTTGAGTGTTTTGTGGACTTATATTCTCCATCAGGTCATATTCTAGATTTTTAGAGGGTTTGGAGTGGCCTACCATCTTAACAATGGTTAATAAATCATAGTTCATGGATTAGAAACTTAAGGACATGAATATTGATTAAATATACCCCCTCAAATTTCCCTAATATATATTTATCCCATGTAAATTGTCAAGAAAGATCTGAGCAAAAAAGTGGTGTCTCTTGATTTATAAATAGGTAATTTAGGAGTTTTTTATGATCTTAATGATTGTTCATATGGTTCAAGGACCTAAACCAACTCTTAATAACACTAGATTTTATTATGGATACCTATTTTCCATCTCCAAAATCCATTAGACCCCATTTATAAGGGCATGGTCACTTTGAGCACAAGAAGACTTATCTCGAGTTGTAGTTCTATAGTTACAAGGGCTTGAGAAGGTCTTTCGGCCAAAATGGTACTTACTTTGTCTTCATATTCCTGATATGGTCTTGAAGGATCTTTATTAACATTATCAAACCTATCAATGCCCTTAGGTCTTAATCCTACCTTTAAAAAACCACTTTGTTCATGATTGTACTTGTAGGTTTGTCTATGTAATATTAGTCATATTGAGCCTAAATATAACTTATCTACATTATCACATTTTGTTGACTGTAAAAAATATATAGAGGTTAGTGTTGGAGGTTCTAGGTTACACCCTAGCTAAGTAGGATTGTTTAGATCTTCTACCCAAACCTAGTCCAACATGGTAATAACCCTAGGTTATGGGTTACCTAGTCTTGGGTTAAACCTCTAGGGTTTTTAATGAGGATAGATTCTATGATGCATCACTTAGCTTATTTACACTAAAACCTACTAATTACTAGAGTGAAAAGGGAGAGAGAGATAACTGAAAGGGAAACCTATGCTAAATTTCATGATGCACCTAAATTATTATTCATCCACTCTTACTTGATCTTCTAAAAACACTAATGAGACAAGAAAAATACTAAATCTATGACTCTAAAGTTTTTTATGCATCAATATTTCATGCAGAGGTTCACCAAGTGATCAAAACTTGAGGGAGGTCATAGAGAGGCCTGATTCAAGGCACTAACTAGTTAATGTATCCACATGTTGGCTTCAATCAAATGGCATTAAACACTAAACATGACCTAAAACACAAGATGAACTAGTATCTAGGTGAGATTAGGACTTCACAAGGGAGAAATATCTACCACATATGCAAATCAACTAACATAAACTCACTATATAAGCATAATGAAATCTGAAAATAGTCATCTATTTATCTCAAGAGGTTATAAAGATCAATATTGATAGAGTCTAGTCATGCCCAAAAAATGGATCCTTTTACAAGGCTTAGAAGCCTATATTTATAGCATAAATGGGGTGATAGAGGTGGGAAACATGTGTGAAAGAGTGGAAAATGGGTCATAATGACCAAGATCCTACCACTTCCTCAAGTTCTTTAATTCATTAATGCCATTGTATCCTTTTTTGGAGAATATTAATATCAAGACTTAGCTATAAAAAGTAATCCACACCACCATATGAATCTCTCTCGATCTCCTCAACATTAATGCCCTTCACTGTCTTCCTTGATCATGATCGATATTCTTTATATTACTAGGAAATTACTTAAGCTTGCTCATGATGTTCTTTCTGACATTCCTTACACGGTCACCATTATGTCATTGCTTATAAATCATGAATATATATCTATTATATATGAACACCAATCTCCCTATTGGTTTTCATGTAGTCATGATTGTAAATTCAAATCCATAAGCAAGGTTTATTGAGTATATATGAGATGAAAAACCTATGTTGAAAAGCTCATAAAATATTTATAGGGCATTAATGGCATTAGATAAATTTTTAAGGTCTGATCCTGGTAATGTAGATCATGTTTGATCTTGTATTTATGCATTTTACCTACTCGAGGTGTTGAGATCCTTCATCCAAAATTTCTACCTTCATGGCATCCTCTGATTCAACCTTGATCAAATTTTCTTTTCATTTTAGTTGTTTAGATTTTGGATTTTAACATCAAGCATCAATCTTGAATCTACATGGTCTAATGTGCTCTATTGGATCTACAGGATCTATTAACTTATTAACCTCTCACTCATTATTGGATCTTTTGATCTGATTGAATACAAACCATTGGATCTTCCTTCTCACATACCATCGATATTTATATATATGAATGAATGCTAGCCATTGATTTTCCTAATAGTTTTCATAGTCATGACACTTAGCAACTCCTTATTTATCTTTAAGATTCATTTACCTTTTGACCCAATGCTCATCATTGATCTTGGATCACATGATTAAATGTGCACTATTAGTTCTTTGGGACCCACTAGATCTATCTTTTCCCACTCATTGTTTATCTACTTGCTACAATGGATCACGCACCATTGATATGCCTTAGACCCACTGACCTTGTCAATCACAATGTGTCATTGGATCTTGGATCATGATTGAATGCCAACTATTGATCTATTTATTTTGAATCCAAACGGATATTTCATGAGGCCCAAAACTAATGTCTACATTCCCATAATTTGATTTATGCATCACTATCAATGATGTTCATGTGATTGTCACACTTTAAACACCAAATTATTATTGGTTGGGGTGATCAAACTTGACATTCGCATGTACATCCCATTTTTAAAGTTAATCTTTGAAGGCTTAGATCTTAAGATAGAAATATCATCAAGACATGAATTTTTCAGAGTAATATCTTGGCACTGAGAACATTGATTTCATGTGATCCTTCATCCCCATGAGGTTTTCTAAGCATACTTATAAAATACACAAGTAATTTGACCCGTCTATTTCTTCATGATGTCTTGGTGATGTTTTGGCTCTTTAAAACTTGAGTCAATCATTTTTTATTTAAAACAAGGACACCATGGGGAATTAAAAAGTAATACAAGCTAATGGTTATCAAAATTTTGAATGATAGGGGTTGACATTTTTATGGTGAGGCCAAAATTTTAAAATTTCTAGAAACATTGATGGCCTGATGATGTAGGAGCATCTACAATAGTTTCATGGTGGACATGGTCAAATGTGGAAAGCATCAAAACATACAAAGTTCAAGTCATGTCTTAGTTTGAGTTGAAAGTCAAATTATTGTAATTTCCCTCCAAAATGTTGTCTTGATAGGAGTAATTATAGAAGTAAGTATAAATGTAAAAAGTAAATGTAATTAGTAAAAAAGGGTGAAAGTTTGTTAAGAGGAGATCCCCACATTGGAAGCTTGTTGAGTAAATAAGGAGGAATGGTTGAAAACTCCCAACCATAATATATTAGTTGAGATTATCTTCTCAAATTAGATATTAGCTTTAGGAAATATTATTTATTTGTTTTGAGCCCAAGTTGGGCATAGAAGTGAGAGAGGTAAATTCTTCAAAGGAGGATTATGTAACAAATCATATATGGAGAGAGCTTATGTAATAAAGGAGAGTTCATTCAAGGTAAGGAGGTATGTAGAGAAGATGGGGAGATATATAGAATATCTCTCTCATAGAAGAAAAAAGAGAGATGTAGATAAGGAGATAAAATATCTCTCATTCAAGGAGGAAGAGAGAATGATTAGGAGGTAAGAAAGCAAGGGAAGGTGGAGACTGCAGATGTGAAGAAAGAAGTATGAAAGTGTCAATAAGGCTTTGAAAGCCCTTGATTATGGATCATGAAACATTGATAAATATTTTTAAGTAAATTTATTTTATTAATAAATAATAATATTTTAATCTCATGACTATATCATGCAACTAATTATCATGAGTGTAGAATTTTGGTTATACAGTATACAGGTCTGTTTGTGCATGTATTTTCCTTAAGAGTAAATAATAATGATCACCTCATGGTATAATATATGCATGATAAACATTTATGTGTATGATAATTAATAATTTTAACATGGTATTATGTGATCAACAGACCTAAAGAACATTGACTGTTATAAGGGTTATAAATAGGGTTGTGAATAGGGCAGTTTAGCACAAACATGGTCCACTATTATTTAGTAAATCAACATGAGGAAGGATGAATGGAATTTTAATAATGTTTTAATAGGTATTTAAAATAATTAATAACCCTAAGGAAAATAAGTTAAGGTTTTAAAACCCAATAAATTCTTGGAAATCCCCAAAAGTTGACTCTCAAGCTTATAGGTGACTGAGACAGGGAAGTATACTGAGTTTTGTAAGTTTTGAAAGGAATTGGAATGATTTTTATATGGTATCAAGAGGATGATAAATATTTTATATTTCCTAAGGTATTAATTAATTGGAGTGTTTTTATATTCTCTTAACCATAATACTTTATAAGAAACATTGAAACCCTGTTGATTGTCAAGAAAAACACAGTCTAGACAAGTTGAGATCAATGTTCTTAGAATGGAAAAACGTTATTTATGAATTTATTGATGAATTTAAAAGGTGTAATAAACTTATTAAAACATTATACAAAAATATATATTCCTTGAAACATCCTAAAGCACTCACAATTCCATTATTTATCCTCTCAGCCTTTTGCAGGCTTGAAAAAGCCTAAACTAGGGTTTAGAGGCTAAAATGAGTTTCAACCCTTGATAATTCTTAAAATTGTGTAATATAACCCTTGATTATGTTTTAAAAATATTTTAATTTTTTTTAGGTTCATACAATATGAACAAGTATGGAAAATTACAATTGCAAAGTGAGTCCTAGATGCATGCAAAGAGAAAGGAGTAGACCGATATAAGAAAAGTGCTTTTATCCAAATAAGTACAATAAAAAACATTTTATTAAACTTTAAGAAGGTAATAGGTATCTTTAATGGTAATTATTTTGATCATAAGATCTATATTTTTCTCAAAATAAGGAGATTTGCATAAAAGGAAGGCTAATTAAAGTAGGGCCTAAAGAAGGAAGTACTAATCCATAGAAAGTAACCTCAGGTGATTCTTAGGTATGCTATATAATGGATTAATGGGTATCCATAAAAAAATTTACATTCATGTTTTATCTAATCTAAAGAGATTTATGGCTAATGTATAGAGAAAATAGGGCTGCAAGAAGGATATCACAGCCAACAGGTAAAAGAATAGTCTTAAGCCTTCTAACAGTGGATGACTAAAATTGATAGGTATATTAAGGTGTGTTAATATGGATGAAATGTATTAGAGAGGTTATATCATGCTAAGAGGACTATTTGGTTAAATGTGGCTTTTGTACTTTATAGACATATTCTTATATAAAAGATAGTCACCAATAAGAACATTGGTGACCCAATTAGTATCTTGGCCCTAACTAAGAAGGTAATTTAAGGTGTAAACAAGGTCATGGTTACACCACCTAACTAACCTACTGGTCATGGAACCCACATACTTTCATGACAAGATGACTCCATAAAGAAGCACTAGATGATGACTCTTTGGACTTAATTTCACTATTGACACCTCAAAGACTTGCATTAGAAACAAGACACACACAAAAAAGGAAAGGAAACAAACCTAGCACTAAAAAACACACCTAAAAACTAAGGAAAAACAAAGGAAAGAACTAAACAACCAAACATAACCTACAAACTTATGCAAAACACTTATTGGGATAAACAAACTAACCTAAACTTTGATTTCATTCCCCTAGGATTAAATGGTAATGTGTTTTGATCACTATGTCACCATAATGTGGAGCTATCACATGATTATTTGTGTGTAATTTGACTTTGGCCAATGTGTGACAACCTTCATCTATAGCTATCACTCTCTTGGTCACTTAGGAAAGTAGATGGACCATCTGGCTTCATTTTTAAGTACATGGGTGGAGTATAAGGGTTAATAAACAAGTCATACTCCTCCAAAATCTTTCTATATTGCATCACTAACCTCATCTCTTCTTCATTCAGGAGCTACAACTAGTTCTGCTCTTTAAGTTCAAGATGATTTTCCATCAAAACATCCTCCACAAGTTCTCTCTTTAAGATTTGATTGGTGTAGAGGTGAGGTATCTAAATTCAAGTAAAATTATTATAAGTTCTCCCAAAATGACATATCTTCTTGGTCAATGAAAAAATCATAAGGTTCATTTAAATGTATACCCTTTATCTGTAAGTCATCAAGCTGATTACTCACCTCCTTCACTTTGGTAGGGTCATCATATAGTTCTTGATCAACTAAATTTTAGTCATCCTCATCCATAATGGAAATTTATAACTCATTAGTCCACTAAAGTATAATCTCTTCTTTAATTTTAACCTCTTGTGTTGCATTGATTTCTTCATTTGAAACATTGGCTTGTTGTTCAACATCATCACTTGAATTTGCCTTGCCAAGCTGTTCCATTTCATTCAAGCTCTGCTTATGCTTACCTTCTAATCTAATGGAGTGCACAGGGATACCAATTTGAATCTGTTCTTAATAGACACTATAAGTGTCCTCTTTAAGGTGACCTTGACTCTCATATACAATTGTATCACTATCTATCTCTTAAATGACTTCCCCCTCCTTTACCAACTTTTATAGCTTGTCCACCATAATTGAATGATCAAATTCTAATCTTGGTATACTTGACTTATTTTCAAGAGGGGAGAGGGTGGGTTGGTAGTATATATCATTAGGCTGCTTTATGATTACAAGGGTATCTTTCCAACCAGGGATATTGAATGGTTTTTTAGGGAGCTCTTGAGATTGAGGAGGGATGTGAAGGGAAGCAGCAGGCACTTGAGTAATAATAGATGCAAGACTAATAATAGATTTCACACCTAATTTTCCTTATCTTCCTTTTCAAGGGTGGGCATGATGAAATTAGGATCCATGGCCCATGAAGGCTTCCATGTGTGTATTTTTTTAGGCTCTTTGGTAGGCACAGGGTCTTAAACATAAGTGGATTACTTTGGAAAAGGAGAGTGAAGGGAATCTGCCTTTGGGGTGATTGGAGGAGGTGTTAAAATGTGGAATATAAAGAGTGATTCATACTTGATTCTCACTTCCACACCATATTAAATTTTTCACACTATATGAGACAAGTCTTTGAACAAGTACCCTCCAACCTTAGTCATAAAATCATTACCCAAAAATAAGGTAAAATGAGGTAACAAATCTACTATAATAATATCCTACACAATTGACAGTTTGGGGTAGGCATGGAAAGTAAGTTGAAGGTTTATAATAATGCCAAATACTTTTATAAGAGATCCATTCCATTGTAATTCAAAGTCAAAAATAGGTTCATACCTTAGATTCAAGGTGTTCACCACTGATTTAGGAACAAATGAAAGATTTGACTTGTCCCTTTCTTTTATTAATCTCTCAATCTCTAAGTGTAGATAATTAATGTTTGGTGCAGCTAGATTACAAGGGATAGCAAGTTGATAAGAGGACTAATTACGAGGATGAGGAGGTTTCTATGGAGGTGGATGAGGTTCAAATTATGGTGGATGGTCTTGGTAATATGGAGGATGTGGATTATATGGATAGTAAGGATTAGTGTGTGGGTCATATGGGCTATGATATGGTGGATATGGAGGTGGAGGATAAAATCTTTCCTCATGGCCTACCATGACTCCTTATGAAATATGTGTATCAAATCACAACCATGACTAAAAACCTTCTTACCTTTGTAACCATGAAACCACTGGTATCTCTAAACTTGAGATTGATTTCAAACCTTCCAAAGATGATTTACTTTGCCCAAGATGACTGGAGATGATGTTGTTGATGTCTTCAACTTCCAAATGTATTGTAATATCTTTAGAACATGATTTTGGGAACTTGAAAGCTATCCCACTAGGCATGCCATAAACAATTGGAGGTTTTAGGTTATACCCTGATTTAACAAAGGATTGTTTAGGTCCTCTACCCAAACCTAGTTCAATATGTGAATGACACTAGGTTGTGGATTACCTAATCTTGGGTCAGACCTCTAGGGTTTTTAACAAGGCTAGCTCCTCTGATGCATCACTTAGCTCATTTACACTAAAACCTACTGATTAATGGGGTGAAAATTGAGAGAGAGAGAGAGAGAGATATAATTGAAAGGGAAATCTAAGCTAAAGTTGGTGATGCACCTAAATGATTGTTCATACACTCTTAATTTATCTTCTAAAAACACTAATAAGATAAGCAAAATACTAAATCTATGACTCCAAAGTCTATTATACATCAATATTTCATGTAGAGGTTCACCAAGTGATCAAAACTTGAGGGAGTTGATAGAGAGGCCTAATTTAAGGCACTAAGTAGTTAATTTATCCACATGTTGGCTTCAATAAAATGGTATTAAATTATAATCATGACATGTATAACAAGATGAACTAGTAGCTAGGTGAGATCAGGACTTGACAAGGGAGAAAGCTCTACCACATATGCAAATCAACTAACAGAAACACACTAGATAAGCATAATGAAATATGAAAATATTCATCTATTTATCTCAAGAGGTTCTAAATCTCAATCTTGGTAGAGTCTAGTCATGCCCAAGAGAGGGATCCTTATACAAGGCTTACAAGCCTATATTTATAGCATAAATGGGGTGATAGAGGTGGGGAATATGCATGGGAGATTGGAAAAATGGTCATAATGACCAAGATCCTAAAGATTCCTCAAACTCTTTAATACATTAATGACACTATATCCTTTTTTAAAGAATGTGAATAGCAACACTTAGCTATAGGAAGCAATCCCCACAACCATATTTATCTCTCTTGAGCTCCTCAACATTAATGCCCTTCATTGTCTTCCTTGATCATGTTTGATATTATTTACATTACTAGACAATTACTTGAGCTTGTTCATGATGTTCTTTCTAACATTACTTGCATAATCACCATTCTATCATTATTTCTAAATCTTTAATATAGATCTATTATGGATGAAAACCAATCTCCTTATTGGTTTTCATATAATACAGATCCATAGGCTAGGTTTTTTGAGTTTAAAAGAGATGAAAAACTACATCTATAAGTTCTTGAAATATTTATAGGGATTTAATGGTGTTAGATGGCTTTGCAAGGTCTACTCCTATTAATCTAGATCATGTTTGATCTTGTATTTATTCATTTTACCTACTTAGGGTGATGATATCCTTCATTTAATGTGCTTACCTTCATGGTATCCTTTGGGTTGACCTTGGTTGAATTTTCTCTTCATTGTAATTCATTAGCTTTTGAATTTTAACATTGATATTTAATCTTGGATGGGATCTACCCCTGTTGGGGCAATTCTTGACCCAATGCCCCTGTTTCTTACACGCATAGCAAGAATTTGGCAAATCTTCAAAGATAATCTCTTGGGTTTTCTTACCAAGCTTAGAAATTAATTCCACTTTTTTTGGGAGATGGTTCAAGTCTGCCACTTTAACATAAATTTTGGCACTTTGGAGTTTAGTTCTTGAAGCCGTGGCGTTATCCACAGCCACTAACTCACCAAATGAACTAGCAATTCCATTGAAAATGTCCTCATGCCAGAATTCTAATGGAAGACTAGGCAGTCTAGCCCATATAGGGGTAGTTAAGAAGAAAGAGTCTGATAAATCCATTTTTGGTTCCCATTTCTTGATTGTAAGAGTGCATTTTCCAAAAGACCAAGGCCCTTCACTAAGAACCTTATTCAAATCTTCTTTACAATTGAAGATAAAAGAGAAAAAACCATTAACCATTGGTGCAATGTCTACTTCTCCGCATACAGTCCATTTCTTTTTTATCATAGATCTAAGTGAATCTATATTTGGTCTAGCTCCTAGAAAATTTCCAACTAGAGTGAGTTCCATGGATGATACTGAGAAATCAAGTAGAGGGTCTGGGATAAAAACTTGAAACTCACCTTTCTCCCATCATGATTTAGATGTCACCGATGGGAAAAGGGATTTCCCTATTGGTTTTTTCCCAAACAATGATGACCAGGTCCTTTGTTCGGGGGCCCCTGTTTATCTGTCAGAATTCTTTTCTTTTTTTATTTTCAGCTTTATCTTTTGCTTTCTCTGTGTACTATTCTAACACACTTTTCAATGGTGAGTTTTCGGCCCCACTATAGGGCTCGTTAGCAGATGAAAACCTTCTTTTGTCTGCATCAGTTAGTAAACCTAACCCTCCACATTTTCCTTCTTCCTCTATTGTACCACCAGGATTTGTTCCTCCTGCCAAATTCTCCCTGATTCTTTTCTCGCTCATTCCAAATTCAAAATGATCAGCTCCCATTATAAAGAGAAAGCAGAATAGATCAAAGATTTTAAAAATTATACTATTAAGGCCAGCAGCTCTGAAGGTGATTTAGGGGGAACCATGATGCTATGGAGAAAAAAACCAATATTATGGTTCTATTTTGATGGAAAGTAAAAAAAAATTGGTTGTTAAAATAACTAGTTGTGACCAAAAGGAAAGTTGGTATGTTGTAAATATCTATGCTCCCAATGCCAAGAACCAAAGGAAAAAGGTCTGGGAAACCTTCTCAAATCTCAAAAGCAAATATTATTGTGGGCGATGGATTATAATGGGAGATTTTAATGTTCCTCTCTATGATTATGAGAAAAAGGGTGGTAATACTATTCAAATGGAAGGGAGATTTGATCTCATGGAGTTTATAAGTAAAGAAGGCTTAATGGATGTGGAGCTGCAAGGAATTCAATATACTTGGAGCAATAAGAGACTTGATAATGAATGTATACAGGCCAAGCTTGATAGGGCTCTCATTTCCCCAGACTGGACAAAAGATTACACTTGTAAATTGGAAGCATGCCATAGAATAGGCTTGGATCATTTCCCTCTTATTTTCACAGTGGTCAAATTGAACCAGAAAAAGAATCATCTGTTTAGATTTGAAAAGATGTGGATGCAGCACCCACAGTTTGAAAGCAAAATAAAAGAGTGGTGGAATATACCTATTGAGGGAACAGCTCTCTTTAGAGTGGCTTCCAAGCTCAAAAATGTTAAAAAGAAAGTTAAGAAATGGAATAAGGATTGTTTTGGAAATATCTTTGAGAAAAATAAGACTATTAAGGAAGAAATTAGTAGAATTCAGGAAAAAATTCAGTAAAACGGTTATACTTCTGACTTCCGTAGAGAAGAAAGTGAACAATTGGTTCAATACCAAGATATTATAACAAAGGAAGAAACCTATTGGAGACAAAGATCTAGGGTGCAATGGTTGAAAGAAGGAGACAAAAATAAAAAGTTTTTCCATCTTTCCACTCTGAAACATAGAGCTAAAACTCATATTCAACACTTGAAAAAAGGAGATCAGAAGATAACAGAGGAAAAGGAAATAAAGGAGGAAATGCTTTCATTTTTCTCCTCCCTGATGAAGGCTAACAAAAACATCAACTTGAAAAGCCCGGCTGATATCCTATGCGTGGTTCCCCCTTTGGTCTTGAAGGAGCAGAATAACATGTTATGTTCCATACCTAAGGAGGAGGAAATCTTTAAAGCAGTTAGATCTTTAGGAGGAGATAAAGCACCTAGACTAGATGGGTTTCCCATGTTCTTTTTTCAAAAGCTCTGGAAACTTATTGGCAAAGATGTCAGTAATGCGGTGAAGGAATTCTTTGGAGCCAAACAGATGCTGAAGGAAGTAAATGCCACTTTTCTGTGTTTGATTCCAAAAAAGGCTGGAGCTGACAGTCCTGATCAGTTTAGACCGATTAGCCTGTGCAACTCCTTTATAAGATAATATCCAAAGTTCTAACAACCAGATTAATTCAAGTGATCCCATCGATAATAGCTGATCAGCAAAATGGATTCATCCCAGGCAGACAAATCCTCAATTTTGTAATAACAGCGCATGAGAATATTCACTTGTTGTTTAGCTCAAACAATGAAGGGTTCATAATGAAAGTGAATATTTCTAAATCATATGACAGGGTGGATTGGTTATTCCTTTCTAAAAGCCTTATTGCCTTTGGCTTTGAACAAAGAGTGGTTGACATGATCAAGCAGTTGATATCTACTACTTCTATTGCTGTGTTGGTAAATGGGAGTTCATCTCATTTTTTCAATCCGTCAAGGGGATTAAGACAGGGGGATCCTATTTCCCCTATTCTATTTATAATTATGGCTGATAGTATGGGGCGATACTTAGGGGACTTAGTAAAGGTTTATTTAAGGGCCTGAAACCCTCTTCGCATCCTTTAATATGTTCCCATGGTCAATTTGTTGACGACACTATCTTCATGGGGCAATCTAAAGTCACAAAAGCCAAAACTTTAAAGGAAGCTATAAATTTATATTCTTCTGCCTCTGGACAACTGATAAATTGGAACAAAAGTGTAGTATTCTTTACTAATACCCCAAGTCATAAACAGAATAAAATAGCAAAAATCCTTGAATGCTCCATAGGATCTTTTCCTTCCTCTTACCTTGGTCTCCCTTTTGGGATGAAAGTTCCTGAAGCTTTCTGGGAAGGACTTATTAAAAAATTTAGTAAGAAATTAGCGGGATGGAAACGTAGTTTTCTAAGCCAAGCCAGAAAGCTCACCCTCCTCAAAGCAAGTCTTCAAAGCATACCCACGTACGCTTTGAGTCTTTTCAAAATCCCCACTAAATTTGCTGAAGCTATTGAAAAAATTCAGAGAAACTTTCTTTGGTCAGGTACTGAGGAGAAAAGAAGAATGCATTTAATAGCATGGGATAACATCTGTAAACCTGTCAGGGAAGGTGGACTAGGAATAAGGAAAATTAGAAGTATGAACATAGCTCTCTTAGCTAAGCAGGGTTGGAGGGTTTATCAAGAAAATAAAGAATGGAGCAAAATATGGAAGCACAAATACTTATTTAAGGCAAAGTCACTCCCTGAATTCTTTTCTAACCCAGACATTTCCCATCCTTCTGCCATATGGGGGGCAGTCCAGGGGACTAAACATGTTTTAGAAGAAGGAAGTTCCTGGAAAGTTGGCAATGGCAAAAAGGTGAAATTTTGGGAAGATATTTGGTTAAAAGGAAAACCTTTGCAAGATGAAATCCAAGATAAAGATGTTATAGACCGTTGCAAGAAAAGAGTGGGAATAATGGTTAACCAATACTGGTAGAACAACTCATGGGTGAACCTCACTGACTATGATCAATATTTCAAGGATATTCAACTATCCCTAAATGTTATATCTCTATACCCTAATCTTGAAGATAAGATTGTTTGGCACAATGAGCCAAGTGGACAGTTTAAAGTTTCTTCCATTTTCACTTCAAAGGGAAATGGCAACAAACCGCTGTGGATGAAGGCCTGGATCAAGGGGCTCATCCCTAAAATCAAAATCTTTTTCTGGACCCTCCTCCAAAACAAAATCTTAACTTTGGACAATTTACAAAAAAGAGGAATATATATTGTGAACAGGTGTATTCTTTGTAAGAAAGGCCTTGAAGATAGAGATCATTTGTTCGTAGATTGTTCTTTTACACAGCTAGTCTGGAAAGAGATCCTCAATCTGTGGGGCATCGCATGGATCCATCATAAAAATGTGGAATTATCTCTTAAAAGCTGGTACTGCCCCTCCAAGAATTCTGAAGTAATTTTTTTATGGAAACTTACTCTTCCCCATATTTGGTGGGGAATATGGAAGGAAAGAAATAACCAAATTTTTAGAAATAAAGAACTCCCTGGATGGGTGGTAGGATAGAACATCATTAGAGCTATTAAGGATAATTTTTTATCACAAAAGAATCCAAGCTCAACTCTCCAAGTGGACAATCCCTTAAGTACGGAAAATTTTAAAGGTAAACCTAATAATCCCAGATTAGGAGTTACATGGAGTGTTCCCCCTCAAGGGTGGATTAAAGGAAACTTTGATGGAGCTGCTAAAGGGAATCCGGGGAAAGCAGGTTGTGGTGGAGTCTTGAGAAACCATATGGGAAAGGTTATTGATGTTGTTGTAATCCCCATCGGTAAATCAAATTATCACATTGCCGAAGCTACTGCTGCCCTTCAGACCATCAAAATAGCTGTGGATTCGGGATATCATAAATTGTGGCTAGAAGGAGACTCATTGAACATCATAAATATTCTTAACAATAAAAATACTGTGTCTTGGACCATAGAGGCTATGGTAATGGAGATGAAAACCTTAATAAAAAAATTTGATGAAGTGACTATAACCCACACCTATCATGAAGCCAATGGAGTTGCAGATTGGTTAGCAAACTGTGCAGTCCAGATAGGACAAAAAGTTAGGTGGCAGGAAACATTAGAAAAGGATGTGAAACTGAGGGCGCTCATTCTTCATGATGCAACTCATGCAAAGGAGGGAAATATTAGATTGTAATATAAATATAATGAGTAGGAGGAGTGGCTTTGCGGGGAAAGGTTTACAATCATTAAAGAGGAAGGCTCTTGAGAGTGAGAAGTGGATCCTGAATGTGCCCAAACAAAGCCGACTTTCAAATCAAATTGGCAGCAGGTGGGATCATTGTAAAGTTCATAGCGACTGGGTTTCAAAGGAGATGAGTATGGCTTGCAAAAGGAAGGAAGAACCAAGGAAGCAGGAACCCAAAAACTATGATGAATGGAGAGAGAAACAAGATGTCTGGAGAACTCTGTAGAAAGGAAAAGTTGTGAACTATATGGAAAGGCTACATGGGTCAAAACCGCATATCACTACAGATTTTTTCAAAAATTGGATTGATGAAAGGGTCACTTTGCATGGTATCACGGTGAACTTAACTGAGGATTTTATAGCAGAGGTTACAGGGCTGCCTACGGATGGACTTAAATTCTCCAAGCAGACAAGCATTTCAAATGAGGCCTTTTGTAAGTTCCCCAAGATGGATTTGGAAGAGCAAAAGCTGGTCAAGAATGGGGATTTCTATGAATTGGAACAGATTAAGGGGATATGGAGGGATGTCTTATGCTGTATAAGGGAGTATTTCATCCTGGACAGAAGAAGCAAGAGAGTGCATAAATTCCACTTTGTTTTCCTTAATCATTTTAGACACAAGGTAAGATTGTCTTTTCCCTTTTACCTGTGCTTCTCTTTGGTCCAAAGTTTATTTGATCATAGGAAGAAGGAAATGCATCCTATCCTGCATGAAGGCCTAATTCTGTTAATCGAAGGCTACTACAAGAATAAAGCTATGGTTAAGAACCCTAACCAGGGGAAAAATAAGGAGTCTGGGAGTAGAAAGAGTGAAATTGTAAAAGGGAAAGACAAAATCAAGTTCCCTAGCACCAAAAATTAGAATGTCGAAGAAGATACAGAGAGGGAGAGAATTGATAAACCTAGGGAGGAAAATCTAGAGGAAGAAGAAGGTACTGAAAGTTGGAATACAAATTCAAAAGAGGACGAAGAATGTCAAGAGAAGAATGAGAAAGAAGGAGTCAGCAAAGAGGAGGAATCTAAAAATAGTAAAGAAGAGACTGAGGAAAATTAGAAAGAGTCAGAGGAAGATATTGTCCAAGATGGCCCTGTTGAGGACCCTGCTTCAAGAAATGAAAGGGAAAATACAGTTTAGGATGACAATCAAGAAATGGACATGTAAATTCAAACTGAAACAAAAGAACAGTATCAAAGGGGCCGAGAGGATCACTTTGAAGAAGGTGGGAACAGTCCCAATAAGAATTTTAAGGAATGGAGACAGAAAAGGCAGAACGATGGAAAGCACACACCTATGAGTTGGGTTAATTGGAAAGCAGAGGCTTCTCTCCAACTTGATTCTTGGATGTGTAAGGAGATTAAGGATCTCAAAAGGAAAGTGGAAATTATGGAAGATAACCAGAAAGCTGCATGGAACAAAATTAACAACATGGAAGAATAGATAAGAGATATCCCAGTCAAGCTCAAAGATTATGAGAATAACCTTCAGGAACTCATTAGGGAGAACAGAATTAAAATGGAGGAAGTAACGTCCAACATTTGTGCTACAGCTGCCAATATTGGAAAAAGAGCTAGCGAGGAGACCAAATATTTGGAGGGGCCTAGCAAAAGGACAAGACAAAGCTCAAGAAAGAAGGCTACACAAGAGGGAGCCAAGTTGGCGACAACAACCACTCAGGATACTGTTGTGAAAGGTATAGAAACTGTGAAAATGATTTTGGAACTGGAAGAATAGTCTGGTTCTTCTTGCTGGTTATGTTTTCTAGTCCTGTTCTCTAGTTTCTTTTTGTAATCTTCTATCTATGGTGTAGCCAGATCTATGTTAAATCTGGGTTTTGACCAGTGGTCTCTTTGGTGGTTTTAGGTCCATTTAAAACCTATTTTTACTACTTCTCTTTAGTATTTTTTAGGTTCTACCTATGGGAGTTGAAGCTTTATCTTTCTTTCCTTGTACTTGGGTTTCAGGATCCCATCAAAACCTGTTTTTACCTTTATCTAAAACATTGATATTTAATCTTGAATCTGCATGGTCTAACATGTTCCATTGGATCTACAAGACCTATTGATTTATTTACCTCTCAGTCACCATTAGATCCTTTAATCTGATTGAATTCAAACTATTAGATATTCCTTCTCATGCACCATTGATCTTTATCTATACTAATGAACACTAGCTATTGATCTTCTTGATAGTTGTCATGGTCATGACACTTGGTACCTCCTTATTTGTCTTTGAGATTTTTTGACCTTTTGATTCAATGCTCACTATTGATCTTGGTTCACACAATTAAACACATACCATTAGATATTTGGGACCCATGAGCTCTATCTTTTCCCATTCATCATTGATCTACTTTCTATGATGGATCATGCACCATTGATCTATCTTAGACCCATTAACTTTTTCAATTGTTATGCATCATTGGATCATGGATCACAATTGAATGCCAACCATTGATCTACTTCTTTTGAATCCAAATGACTATTTCACAAGGCCCAAAATTGACATTTACACACCTATTAGTTGATATCTACATGACCATCAATGATGTTCACATGATCATCACACTTTAAACACCAAATGGTTATTTTCTAGGGCTCAAACTTGTCATTCATGTGTATGTCCCATTCTACAAGTTAATATTTTAAGGCTTAGATTTTGAGATAGATACCTCATCAAGACATGAATTTTGTAAAGTAAGATCTTAGAATTGAGAACATTGATTCCATGTGATTCTTTATCCCCATGAGGCTTTTTTAGCATACTTATAAAATGCACAAGTTGACCCATCCATTTTTGTATGACATCCTGGTGATGGTCTGTCTCTTCCAAACTTGAGTTAGTCATTTTTTCTTTAAAATAAGGACACCATGGGGCATAGAAAAGTAAGACAAGGAAATGGTCATCAAAGCTTCGATGACATTTGGATGGTGAGGCCAAAATGTTAAAAGTTATAATATCACCTATGAAATCATTTTCAATTGGTTTGTTTCCTCCCATATGTCTATGTCTTATCAAAACATTAGATGTTCCTTGCTTTAGTCAGTTAGGCCTTTAGATGGTGGATTGGATATGTATGCAAGACTAGAAATGATTCCTATTTGAATCACTTTATTTTGATTATCTTTTGATTTTATGTGACTTCAAAGGACCTTTATATTTTTTTCCATAAATATAAGCTCAAACCCTACTAATATGCATTATGTCTCCTTTTCAAGCTTGAAAACAACTTAAACTACTCAGGCTAACCTATAGGTAGCCATTTGAGTTCTAGTTTCATCATGGGGTTTAAGGTTTTAATGCAAATATCTGATCATTTTAATGACTCCTTCTATAGTGTTGAGGACTCAATATTATCCTTTTGAACCTTCTTAACCTCTTCAAGATCTCATATCTCCATAATCACCCCTTCTCTTGTCACTTGTTTAAACTAGAACCTTCTTGGCTATAGGTGGTGGTCGTGAATCCCTTGAATATCATTATTTAAAACTTGGCCTTTCTAACTAGGCTATTGAGACTTGGGAGTAATTGAAATTCAATGAAATATTTTACCACTTTCAACCTAGATTCCTACAATCCTATTAGCACCTTTCTGGTCATGCATTTCTCTTTCATACTCTACCTAAGCCTATAGGTATCAATGGATTATATGACTATAGGTATACATCAAGGTGTCTTGAGCATTGGTGTTTGACAATTTTAACTTTTCCCCTTATCTTTAAGTTTTTGCATGACCTCATGACTCCTCTATGCTTCAACACCCCTATCTTACCTTCCTCAAACAAATTTTATCCATAATTATATACACTGACCTATATGGGATAGGTTTAAGTCTTTTAGGCTTGAATAGGGTGTTATCTTCAGTTATCCATCTAGATTTGATGTTATTCAATATGGTCTTAAGTTTTCAGTTGTTATAACTGGCTTGCCTATCATCTAAATTCTAATATCAATGTAACTATTTCCTTCTCACTTTTATACACTTACATAAGCCTATATATGACCCCCTAGGCTTGATAACTATGCAACAACCCTTTTCATTGATATCAATCATTTTAGTGATACCACAAAAGTGTTGGTTAAATCAAACCATGTTATTCTTATCATTAATGTAAAACTTTTAAACCTTGCATTCACTTCATACATGTGTCTTTTAGGTTATGGATTAACAAATGCCTATAGGTTTGTATTTAAGACTTCTGAGTGCAAGATCCTATTGTATGATCTCTTCTTATTTTATATAGATCTTGGGCATATTATTCACATTATTTACTTAAATCATATTTTTAATTGTTCAATAAAAACATTCATAAGGTCCCTAAAGCACTTATATTTTTCCTCCACCTCATTGAGACCTCCACCAAGAAGGATTAGTATGCTTCTTAAGGAATTTGAATACCTGCACCCTCCTTGGGAATAATTGAAACCTAGGTGAACCTCATTATGGAATAATTTAAGGGATTTTAAAATCATTACCATATTATATAACATTTTACCAATCTAGTAAAGGCTCTTGAAGCCTTGATATTGGTGTGACCTTTTGAACTCTACATTTTTTCTCACTGCACCTTATGATTATCATACATTTTAGGTCTATATAAGCACCTTTATGGGAAAATGAGTGGATAATTAGACTTTAGTGGTGGTGAAATAATCCACAACATCTTCTCCATGATCTTAAATAATTCACATCCCTAAAACCTTACTTTTCTACTTGAAACCTCTGCAAAACCTAATATTTCCCATGTTCATACAGGTGATCGCACCATCAAACTATTTGAAAAAACCCTCCATGGAGTGTATAACATTATTTAAGTGTTTTCATGTAAAATTAATTTATTTGGATACATTCCCTTTACTTTTACACCCATTGAGTTGGTGGTAGGGTTTAAGAAGGGTTTAAGAGTGATTAGGATTCTTAACATTTGTTCATAGAGGTTAGCCCGTATATCTAGAAATAAATAGCACTATCACCAATTTAAATCACCCCCTAAACTATATAAATATTATTTACCCCCATTCACTCTATTTTTACACTTTTGATTAAATTAATATGCCATTTAAACTATTTGTAGACTATATCGGAACTCGACAGAAGTTTTGATGCATTTCTTGACCTGAAAGGACCTGCATGAGCTTGATTTCAACCATGATAGAATTGAGTTAGTTGTATGAATGATGTTTGGTCATTTATTACCACATTATATCTATTATTCACATTTCCAAGAGTGTATACAATAAAAATTCACATTGGACAAGTATATTTCAACGTATTCACCCTTTGTTTGATTCTCATATTAACTTCTCAAACTCAAAGACGTGTTACCCTTGGAATATCCCTTTGAAAAACTTTTATTTAAATGTGGAATTAAAAAAACACCTTCTTAAAAGGCTTATAATTTAAAATTTAACCTATATGTCATGTTTGAAAGGCATTTGATAACCTTTAGGGCTCATCAGAGATTAAAACATTCTTGACAAATAGACAATAGAAGGTGAACCTAGATATATCATCATACTTCATGTCAAGACTCAAAAATGATTTTGATACCCCCCATATATTGATAAAAATATCCCCCACACAATAAGTTTCTAAGATAAGAAAAAATATAATGATAACAAGAAATTTTAATCTATCCAAATACCTTAATTTTTACTAAAATACCTTAACTTTATCAAACAAGATATAGGCCACTTTTAGGCTTCAAAAGACACTTGAGACCAATCCTCACACCCAAGGATAACCTATGAAAACCTAATACATCATCCCATAACTCAAAACATTTTATCGCATGATAGTCCATCAAACAACCCCTAGTTCATACAATGAAACCTTAAACAATGCTAATAAGGTTTAATTGACCATTTTGAAGATCATGACAAGATTTAGGTAACCATATACAAGATTAGAGGGACCTATGAGAAAGTTTTGTACTATAGGGGTTGATAATTGGCCTAGAAGTCCAAATTATCAATAAGAAACTAACACAATGCTGAGGACACTAGAACCATGTGGCTCTATCATCCTTAATGTGGCATTAGTGTCTAACTAGTAGGTTATTGGGCATAAAGGGATAGGATCTAGGAATGCAGGTTTGGGACTATTTTTTGGCTAATTAGAGATTTTTTTGGTCTATAAAATTGTTATAAAATTATGATAAAGGATCTAGGATAGTTTTAGGGATAAGCTAAGAATAGGTTAGCTCAAGCAACACTCTTAGCATCCAAATACCACTTTTAGGTGATTACACATATCTTATCCTAAACAACATGTGACACTAATCAGAAGATGAGTACCCACCTATCTTAGTAGTGAATTTATGTGATATGAATATAGAAAATTTTGGTGGTAAATAAATTATTTAAATGTCCTGTGCAATCAAGATACTTGGATAAACATGTAGGGTTAGATTTAAGCCTCTTATGATCCCCACAATCATAACAACTAAACCATCCAATTAGACCACTCCCTTTGAGATAGGATCATAATCTAGAACTAATAAATTATCTATCTTATTTATCATGATAGATATAATTTCCATAGAATCAATCATATCATTATGGACAAGGTTGTTTCTAATGACAAGGGAGATGTAAAATGGAGGGGGTTTACCAATTTGACCATTATCTCCTTCATTAGGTTGGCATACATTGGTGAGGGAAAATTCTTTACTTAATTTAATTTAATGGCTAAGATGACTTAAGGATTACTTTAATAGGTCTATTTGAGCTGGGATAGATATGGCCTCCCACATGGTCACATTGAAATTAGTTTTCTTCATTTTCTCAATAATATTGAAAGGTATTTGAGCTCCCTTTGATAATAAGTTTGGTATAGTTGCATCCTAATTTTGATGTGTGATGGTTTGACATTTTATTTCATTTTAAACAACTATATTTTATTGTGTTTTAGTTATATCAAATACTATCTTCTCCTTATCTTCCTCTTGAGTAATTGTTATCAGCTAAAATTGCACCCTAAGTTGAGCAAGGAGGTTGTTCAGGTCTCCTCGCTCAAACCTTGGTTGAATAATGGGAAAAACCCCGAGATATGGGTCACTTATGTTAGGGTTGAACCTCTTGATTAGGCTAGTTTTCTCTTTGATTCTCACCTAAACTAAAGCTAATCATAGTGCCTCATAGGAAAAGGGTTAAAAAGAGATAAGGTCTCCTAAGAAAGTTAACAGGGTGATGCACCAAAATTATAGGTCAATCCTCCCTACTTGAATCGAAGAACACTAATGAAATAAGTAAATTATTGGGTTAAAAATTTAAAATATATATTCACATATTCATGTGGAGGCTCACCAACCAAGCATATTATCCACATGTGAGCTTTGATCAAAAGATGTTGAACACTAAATGAGATGTGTATACATAGATGAAATAGTAACTAGGTAAGATCACAATTTGATGAGGGAGAAGTTTCTACCACATGTGAAAATTAGAAATATACACACTATACCAAAATAGTGAAATCAAAACATATCCTTCTATTGCATTCAACAGGTTATAAATTCTGTCTTGGCAAGGTTTGGTCTAACAAGGAGAGGGAACTAAGATAAATATAGAGAGATGTTTGACTAGTTAAATGATTAATATATATATAATGCTTGATAGCCTCTATATATATATATCGAGAGAGAGAGAGAGAGAGAGAGAGAGAATGGAGAAGTTGGTAACTAGTTGTCTATCAACTTTTGAGCTATTCTATCATGCTTTTGATCCAATCAGGACAAGCCATTATGGTTAAGATTTTCATGATTAGGCTCTAGATAGTTCCACTAATTGAGAAAGGTGTGATAGAAGACAAGAATTAACCAAAGATGTCAATTCTTGATCTAAATGGAAGTGAATGCTCTAACTGATTTCCAAATCCCTAAGTTTTGAATTGTTGATCTTTTACCAGATTTCATTAAAAGGATAAAATCTTCATATCTACCAAGGACACATGATGCCTATTTTGAGAAAAAAAAATTTGAGGGCCTAACTTAGCCATATATATATTCTATTAACTATATATGAAAACCAATCTAAGGATATTGGTTTTCCTATAGATCTATAGCACTTTTCTCGATGATCGATCCCATCCAAACCTGTATATAGATTTTTTCTTTTACTTTTTCCATTAACTTGGGTTGGATTTGAGTTTGAGATATTTTATTTACCTAATGAATCAAGCTCATCTCTTTTGACCATCCCAAATCACCCCCTTGTTATTATTTGTTGATAATCTGACCATTTAACTTACTCTAATCTCCCATGGTATTGACACTTGTTGGCCATGCATTCTTCATCATGTCTCCATCGAGAATTTTTTTAACCCCATCATCTAGTTCATAGAGCTTAATTTTGATGTTTGTGAAAATTTAATTTGACATTTTCAAGAATGCTTTTAATGTCCCACAAATTGTTAAATTTAAATTCATTTAGATCTTTGCCTAAGCATAAAGTTGACACTTGCATGAATGTCTTTTACATTTTTGGCCAACTTTGTGAAATAGTATCTTGAAGTGTAAAATTTTTAAGACACCAAACTTTTAGGATATGATCTTAATGCTATAAGGAAAAAACCCATTTGATTTTCTAGCTTAGAAGGATTCCTAAGTGAAGATATTTAGTTCATAAGTTGGCTAACCCACTTGATCGTAGCTCAAAAAATGGCTAAGTATGGAGATTTGGTCATTTCAATTTATAGATCCAACTTTAAAGATGCATAAATTCCATCTTGCTTCATCACGTGAGTTACAACTTAGCATGGATGATCTTGGCTTAAAAATGAACCAACCCATATGACTGATTCTCCTTGATTTTTCCATATGTGAGAGGTCTAACCTCATGATATGCTCCATCAGCTCTGTTTGAGTTCTCCAAGAATTGACTAAGTATAGAAACCTAGTAGATTTTATTTTGTGCACCCACTTTATATCTATAGGTCTTCTATTGTGCTTAGGTGGATGAGCTAAAACCCAGTGTATGGGTACTTGGTACTTAGTTTGAAGAAACCCATGTGGCCAATTCTCTAATTTCTCACCTACACATGTGAAATCAATTCATTCAATACCATCTAGATGTTATTCTACTTCCTTCTCTGTATCAGATCGTGGAAATTGGGCACAAGTTTGTGTATGGGCCAAATATGGCCAACAATTTTGGTGACTCATAGGGAAGCATGTTTTCTATGCTTTGAGAACCCAATCCAATCCATTGGGCATGGATTCAACCCTTATTTAAACCTTTCTAAAAAATAGAAGAAAATAAATAGAATGAAACAATACGGGTGCTCGTAGGCACTTGAAAGAGAAACAACTAATCTATGAAAAGATGTGTGAAAAGTACTTATATAAAACCTTCTAATCTAACCTACTATGTACAATGTTGTAAATTACAAATACCCTACTTGGTCAAATGGAAAATTATTTTTTACACATTGGAGTTTTGAAACATACTTCCCTTTTCTTTACAACTCTTCCCTATAGCTGAGAGTAACTAAATACTTATGCCTTCTTAAGGGGCAATTGGTTCCTCCACTACTATCTTAAGGTGGGCCAGCTATAAGTATGGGCCTAAAACCCAATCATCATGCTCATAGATCTATGTCCTTCATAAGAATAGTTCTAATTTTTCTTCATTCATGAACTACTGATTACAAACATATGGATTAGTTTGATCTATCCCTTTCAACATACCCACAGGGCTAACCTCTAGCTTTGTGATTTCATGAGGCCATCTAAGCTCACCTATGTCTTCCAATAGTAGAGATATGTTTGGATTTAAAGAGAGAAGTTTGTAACCATGATTAAAATTTTGAACATGTCATCTCTTGATAAAATAACTACTTCTAAAGACTCATTTTTATGAATTTGTAGCTTGATTACATTCTCTTAAAAAACAAGCATGTCTATCTCTTGGTCAAAATTATGAGGCTATAAATCTTCCTTTGGCACCTTAGCATAGTCAATCAATACTACTTCACCTTCATGTGATAGAGAGGTCACATGATTTCCAACTAGGTCCATTTATTTCATGAAGTCATGGTAAAGCTATTACCATGAATCCTCCTAATTTCTCTCTTCCTCATCCTCTTTTCTTGAAGTAGGCCCTTTCTAAATGGGGGTGGGATAGATGGTTTAGGCTTCCTGAACTATTTCTCCTTACCCTCCCATTTTACTAATCCATTTATCCACCATTAGATTAGGGTCTTCATCTCACATAGATCATTATTGATAGCACCATATTGAACCCCCTTTTTAATAGTCATCCACTCCTTTGATAACATTTTAACTGACTCCCTTATCCTTTTTATGAGATGAAAAGGGATCACATCAAGTTTTACATCCCATTTTATCATCACTTATTTTGAATTCAACATATTTAGCTTAAGTACCAACAAGGATGTGACAGTAAAAATTAGCTGGAGGGGTAAGTGGGTGGGCATGAAGGATAGATGTGTTCATTAAGGAGATGATAAAGATGATTATATGGTTGGTAGGTTCAATTTGGTTGGAGATAAGACTTGACAACTAGATGAGGGTGAAACTCTACCATAAATCTAGCCATAAAAACTATTAAGAGTGATTCATATGTAGATAAAGATAATTGAAGGCTTACATGGAATTTTGCAACTAGTTAAAACTTAGAGTCACCATTGATGTTTATAGATGTTCCCCTAAAGGCTGATTGGATAAAGAGAACACCAAAACTCTTCAATTACTTTGGACCTTAGTCCCACTGTGCATGACAAAAACTATTATTGGTTAGAATTGCACCCTAATTTAAGTAGGGAGGTTGTTTAAGTCTCCTCACTCAAACCTTGGTTGAATAATGGGAACAGTCCTAGGTTGTGGGCTACCTATGTTAGGGATAAACCTTTGGAGTAGGCCAATTTCCTCTTTAATTCTCACCTAAACTAAACCTAATCCTAGTGCTTCATGAGAAAAATTTTAGAAAGAGATAAGGCCTCCTAAGAAATTTAACAGGGTGATGCACCAAAATTACAAGTTGATCCTCCCTACTCGACTTGAAGAACACTAATGAAACAAGTAAATAACTGGGTTCAAACTTAAACTATCTATTCACAATTTTATGAGGGATAATTTTATACCACATGCATAAATTGGACATATATACACTATACCAAAATAGTGAAATCAAAACACAACCTTCTTTTGCACTTAAAAGGTTACAAATTCTATCTTGGCAAGGTCTGGTCTAACTAAAAGAGGGAACCAAGAGAAATATAGAGAGAAGTTTGACTATTTAGATGATTAATCTAGCATATATATTTTGGGCTTGAGATCCTCTATATATATCAAAAAAGAGATAAATAAAGGAGAAGTTGGTAACTAGTTGTTTGTCAATAGTTGAGTTGTTTTATCATGCTTTTGGTCTAATCAAGACAAGCCATTATGGGTGAGATTTTCATTATTAGCCTCCAAATCATTCCATTAATTAAGAAAGGTGTGATAAAAGATAAGAATTATCCAAAGGTGTAAATTCTTGATCTGGATGGAAGTGAATGCTCCAACTGCTTTCTAAATCCCTAAGTTCTCAACTATTGATCTTCCACCAAATTTCATCGAAAGGATAAAATCCTCATATCTATCAAGGACACATCATGCCTATCTTTAGTAGTAGTTTATCAAGAGCATAAATTATCCATACATATGTTCTATTAACTATAGATGAAAACTAATCTAAGGATATTAGTTTTCCTATAGATCTATATCACTTTGCCTTATGATCAGTCCCATCTGAGCCTCTATAGATCTTTCTTATATTGCTTCTTCTATTAACTTGGGTTGGATTCAAGTTCAAGCTCTTTTATTTAGGTACCAAGTTAGTATTGTCTTTCTTGACCATCTTAACTCACCCCCTTGTTATTAGCTATTAGTAATCTAATAGTTTGACTTGCTCTAAGCTCTCATAGTCTTAACACTTGTCAACTGTGCACTCTTTTTCATGTCTCTACTGATAATTTTTTTAACCACATCAGCTATTTCATGAAGATTAAGTTTGGAATTCATAAAAACATCATTTAGTGTCTATAAGAACACTTTTGACATCTTGTAAACCATTAAATTTAAAATCATATGGATCTTTGCATGGGCATAAAGTTGACACTTGTGCGTACATCTTTCACATTTTTTGCCAAATTTTCAAACTAATATCTTGAAGCCAAAAACTCACAAAGACACCAAAATTTTAGGATATGGTATTAATACCACAAGGAGCAAACCCATTTGATCTACTAGTCTAGAAGGCTTCCTAAGTGAAGATATTAAGTGTAAAAGTTGGCTAGCCCACTTGATCCCACCTCAAAAAATGGTTAAGTATAGATATTTGGTGATTTAAGTCTATGAATCCAACTTTTAATATGCATAGCTTGCATCTTGATTCATCACATGATCTACAACTTATCATGGATGATCTTAGCATAAGAATGAACCAACCCATATGACTTATTCTCCTTGATTTGTCCATATACATGAGCTCTAACCTCATGAATATACTCCTTTGGCTCTATTTGGGCTCTCTAAAAATTGAATAAGTATATAAACTTAGTATATTTTGTTCTAGGGGCCCACTTTATATCTTTAGGTCTTCTACTATGCTTAGGAATATAAGCTAAAACCTAGTCTATGGCTACCTAGACTTATTGTGAAGAAACTCATGTAGCCAATTTTCCAATTGCTCACCCACACATGTGAAATAAATTCACTTAATACCATCCATATTTTGTTCTACTTCCTTCTCTATATTAGATCATGGAAACTAGGCATAGGCTAGTATGTGGGCCAAATATGGCCAACATGAACATGTGGGGCTACAACTTTACCAATTGAGGAAGATGGATCTCCCTCCAGTGCCCCTCTTTTAAACCTTGTATTACGTGCTATAAGGGTGCCACCTTTGTTTTAAGATTCAATCTAATTTATACCACATAATCCACCTTATTTTTAGTTCACCAAAGTGGACTCACCTTGTGCTTGAGTTGACTCATGTCCTCTTTCAACTTATGGAGATAGTTTACTAGATTACCCTCAAGAAGATCCCATACTTTGAACCATCAAGGCCTGATTAAGTACTCTATTTGGATAGGTGGTCTGATTATGGGGTTAATTGCAAGGATAACACCACACAAAGTCTTGTACCAAATTTTTTTGTATAGGTAAAATTACCTTTGAGGTACCAACAACATTAGGGTTATGATTATTGTATGGCCTAGCATGAGTAAATTATCCTTAAGACTACACATTATCTTAATAGGGCTACCTATTAGGCTAATATGGTTGATTTTATTGGTGATAAGGCCTAACATTATATACTTTTTACCTCTTCAAAGCACCTAATTCATTTCTAAAGCTCTATAGTGGTGATTTTACCTCATATAACTCATTGCAAGGGGTAAAAAGAGTGATTTATGGGTTGTTATCTATTAGAATAAGTGTCAAAGTAGGCTAAATAGAAATAATTATAGGTTGTGTAGAGGGTGAAAATTCTATAAAAAGTGTCAAGGGAGGCATTAGGGAAATTTTCCTATCCTGTATTGGGTAATTCTCAACCTTAATGGAAATATCATATGCATTAGAAAGGGTTGTACCACCCATAGATTGAATCATCACTACTATATGACTATTTAGAGACCTCAAGTAATACAATAAAGTAATTTTAGGTGTGGGTTTTAGTAGTTTTGGAATTCTATTCCATGTTTTCTAAAATCTAAAGTTGTAATCCACCATGAACTCATGTGGAGCTCTCTTAATGTTTTTTAGTTGCTCCATGAGTGAAAGGTGGTCACTCTTATCCTAAAATTACCAGAACCATCCAAATTATGGATTGAACCTAATTTTATACCTTTTTAAAATTTGATAACTCTCCCCTACAAGGATGTATCTAGAATCTTCATAACTATGTTGTCCTAGGTGACATGATGAACTGAATAAATGTTTATAATATCTTAGATGTGCTCAATAAGTGTTGTAGTATCTTCACTATTAATAATGGGATGATCTTTAAAGATGAAAATTTTATGTCATCATAATATTTAAGTGTTAATGTGTTGCCTCCACTGAAGGCCATAAGCAATTGGTTCCTTTAGGTATCCATATGGAAAGTTGGATTGAATCTCCCTCTCAGCCTAGGAAATATTCTAAATGGAGGTGTTTATTGAGATCTTAAAGAATGCTACCCATAACCTCTTCCTCTTATATTTGGATATTATTATTATATGGTTCTTCTTCTTCTAAGGGTAAATGATAGCTCAATAAACTCAAATTTAATACCTCTTGTAGAAGACCTTGTCTCCTTTGGCATGAAATTGAAGAACTGATCTGAAACCAACAATGGTTAGAGTCACTAGGTGCCATAAAATGTCTTTAATATAATACAAATTACTATGGATATCACCAAATCATAAATACAATCCTTCCAACTGTATGGAATTTGTCTTATCAGGTATGCCAAAAATTGTTGTCATATTGAAGTGTACCCTTCTAGGTCCTAAGACTTGCTTCAATAGACACAATAAAAACACTCCTAGGTTGTGGGTGACCTATAATAGGATTGAATCACTAGATAAGACCAAAACCTTCTCAAACCATAGTTTTCCTAATTTAAGATGAGGTTACAACCCTAAAACCTATACTAATAGAGCCTAAAATAATCTATAACTATGCTTTTGTCATGAAAAGGGAGGATAAAGAAGATAAAAACTAAAAATAAGGTAATGTACCAAGTTTGAGTATATCTTCCATTCACTATAAAAACACAATAACAACCCTTAAAATAATTTTTTTAACTATACACTCTCATAAACTTACTACAATAGAGGTATAATGAAAGGACTAGCTTTCATACGGGTTATATTGTCTATAATTTCCTTATAAATGGGCCAAAAGATACTAATAATCATCTAAAATTGATCTCAAACTAATAAAAAGAGACTAAATACCATAATATGCAATTGAACTTCTAAAATACACAATTAAACAATAAGGAAATAAATGCAAAATTAGTATTTTATTAATAGTTCAAATCCTAAGCTAGCATTGCATGTCTCCAAATGAGTAGAGTCTTGTCATACCCAAGAGGAGGGTTCACAAATCAAGCATTTATAGTTGTATTTATATTAAAAATATATAATATAGGAGAATAAGCACTACTAAAATAAATAAATGTAGTTTTTACAACATTATTCTAGCTCATTCAAGAGAAAAACAAGTGGACATCAGGAGCATTAGACCTCATTCAATCCATTAGGCCTACCATGATGATGGATTTCAATGAAATTTGGGCATAGGTGTGGAGAGGAATCCTTAATGATAATTTTTTTATTTATGGTGATTTAACATGCATGAATCAGTCAACTGGCTACTCCATTCTTTGAAAACATGAACCTCCTTATGCTAAAGGCCTTAACTCACCCATCTCCACCTCTTATGTATGTTGAATGTTTGACTTGGGAAGGAATTCCCTGTTCCATTTTGAGACATGAGGATTTAATTTCCTTAATTGAGACCTTATAGAGGTAGTTACATGTTTATGAGGTCAATTTTATAATGCCTAAGACTCCATCATGAACGTAATAACTCTTAAACCCACCTATGGTTAAGCTTGACAAACCATATGAGTATAATCAAACTAAAAATCACCTTGAAACTCACATGGTGGTCCTTGAAAGAGGTATAAAATTTTATATATTATCCTAGTTCCTCATGAGGACTCCTTGAGAGACTTGAGAAATATATATCTTTATGCTTGACAATCCCATTTTTTCCTCTCATTCTCCTGGCAAACCTACAATAAATTATTGGAATATTTATCTTCATATATCATAATTCCTATAATATTCTTTAATGAAACTTCATGACTTATCAAGAGTTTAATTACTCCCTACTATAAATTTATTCACCAACATAACCTTTATTACTTGTGAAATAGCTCAATCTTATCAAAAAGATATGTAGCATGGTCCTAATCCTATTAGAGGTGATAATGGTCTTGTATTCAATAGTATGGACCTATGGAGATTCAACTTATAGCTCAAAACCTTGAATTATGTTTAAAACATGTAGGTTAAATTTTGAAAGTTTAAAACCTTATTTATTAGCACTATAATCATCAATAAACATTGACCAAGCTATCATAGACTAGTATGAAGTTTAAGCCATACCTAAGACTCTACCAACATCTTAATTTAAGCTCTAGGTAATGATCTTACATACTTAAAACATCATAATTCTACATGAAATCTTGTTTCATGGCCTTCTAACAATTCAAATAATCTCAAACCTATAACATTTTTTGAAATATTCTTGAATACTCTTTTGTTAACACTCTAGGACCTTATACAGGTTTGTTTCACCCTTTCAAACATCAAATATGATCTTATAAGTTCTTTAAAAATATTTGAGTATTGACCTTCAATCTTGATCAACAAGAAATATTACTAATTTTCTTTCAATTTTCCTTGATATGTGACCCTATCACTTGGGAGAGTTTAGGACTCCTTGAGAGACTTGAGAAATCTATATCTTCATGCTTAACTGATGTAGGAGTGTCACTCCAAGCTTTAAATGTTGGTTTATATTGTTCATTTTTGGTTTGATTAGGCTATTCCATGGGTCATTATTATTTATTAAATTTTTTATGAGGTCTTATAGGTCATAACACACACTTTTGAATTATGTCCAAGTGTTTAGGTTAGGCTAGGTAGGCTAACTTTGAATTTGGCACTTTCCAATCAAAATTCAAATTCAAAATTTTGAATAACTATGTTTAGTTTTGGAGACTTTTCACAAAATTTTGGTGTTTTTCATGAATTTTTATATGTTTTTTGAGTGTTTATATATTATTCATGAGTTCTCCAATATTAAAAACACCTTGGGTCTCAACATTTACTAAGTTGGTTAATAGTCTTATTAAACCAATACATTTCAAATTGATGCAAGACCTATGTTGAAGATTCTTGAACAGTTAGAGGATTTATAGGATAATATATAATCATTTTTAAAATATGTATTTAATCATAATTTAAATTAATAATAATTTTTTAATGCTCCAAGAATGAGAATGAAGAAAACACGGGCCTAGGAACAAGACAGTTATATGAATTTTGTGCAAGTAAATGTAAGTTTTGAATGTCAATTATATTTGATTACTAATGAAGGATTTGAGTATTTTTAATACTAATTTGGAATTTAAAATTATATAAATTAATTTTATAATTTAATGTTTCATGTGAACATATTGATAAAGATTGATATTTAACAAGTAAACAAGGTTCATTCAACTTACACAAATAGTCAAGTGAACTATTACATTTTCAACAGGGTATGGAAGCTATTTATCTTCTTTAAGTTTTTATTTGTGTAAATTAAGTTATATATAGGTGGTAACCCTTGAATTCAACCTATTTTTATGATATAAACTTCAATAAATACTTGAACACATTCTATTTCAAGAACTTTGCTAATACAGGCCTGTACCCTGGCTTATGTGCTTTTATAGGTAAGTTTATGGTTTCTTGAAACTTTTATCAAACAAAATAAGGTTTTTCATATTTTTTAGTGTTTTAAACCCTTCAAATACCATGTTAAACTTAAATCAACACTTAAAACATCATTTTGTTTGTTAAAATTAAAATTTGTTCGTACCCAACTTGTGAGGAAGACGTAATGAAGAGTTGAGACCATTTCATGGTTTTCATATAAGGGAAGTTAAAAAGAGATTAATTTTTTTTAAATATTATCTTTTTCCATCATAAATATGAATCAAACACTATAGTTTAATTTTTCTGTGTGTGGAGTTGTTTATATCCAAAACATTGTGGTGGACCTAGGAGACCTAATTGGTTAAGAGAAGGCTTGAGATTTTGTACTTGCAAAGAGATTTAGAATCTAAAACTTTGTATTATGATGTAAACCCTTAATGGGTATATTAAAAATTACTTTTTATTTTATTTTAATCCTTATGTGGTCAAAAATAACTCCAAAAATTTGTCTCTAGAGGGTTACAAGAAGAGGCCTAAAAAGAGTAAGAACTTAAAAATAAAGAAGATTCCCATTATATTTGGAATATCAAATTTTTAGAGATTTTAAAGGATGATACTAGGTATCTAAATCTCATATTTTTGATCTATAACCTTCTATATTTGTCTGAACATTGAAATTAGTGCCTTAAGAGGGCTAGTAGAGATTGGCTCAAGAAGGAAATATTATGTTTTGGTTATTTTTGACTAACTTATTTGCATCATTTTGGTATCAGATCAGGTTTGACACCTGAGGGATATTGATATAAATTGTACACTCTTACATAATAAGAGTGAATTTATAGTGTGTTGGTCAGCTAGCCCACGGGGTGAGTTTTGGTCAAATAGCTTGACATGTGCAAAGACAAGATGACACCTAAAAGGAATAGAGACAATATTAAAATTGTATTTGAGGAATCTTAGAACCCAAGTATTGGTTGTGATCCCATATTTTCATTAGTAGAGGCTACTCAAATAATAGGAGTCATAACAGGAGATGATAGTGATAGAGAAGAATAAGTCCAAGAGCTAGAAGAGGAAGGTGAAGAAGTTGGAGACCATGATGAACAAGGTCTAGAAATAATACTAAAGGTAGTAATGAAACAAGGGTATAAATAAAAAGTGGAACTTCCCACATATTCAGGAATCTTGTATGGATAATAACTTATTGATTGGATTATATAACTAGACAAATACTTTGACTATGAAAGTGTTCTAGAGGAGAACCAGGTGAAGTTTACTCACATAAAGCAGAAAGGGCATGCATCCCTTTGGTGGGATTTCATCTAAGAATAAATAAGAAAGAATGGTAAGATAAAAATCAATTCTTGAGATAAGATGGTCTCTAAGTTAAAGGTCAAATTATTTTCTAGTGACTGTGAAACAAATCTCTTCAAAAAGTTCCAAACATTGAAACAAAAAGAAATGAGTGTCAAGTAATATATAGGGGAGTTCTATAAGTCAGTTATTAGATTAAGTCATATAAACTAGGATAAAAAAAAGGTTTATAGATGTCATACAAGATTTAGATATAATTTTCAAGATGAACTAAGTCTAGTTAGCCCCATAACTCTTGAAGAATGTTATCAACTTGCATTGAATGTTGAATCCAAGCTTAATAGAAGACAAACACACCACAGTAGAGTTAGATGCAAAAGTTAAATAGGAATGGATCATCAAAGAGGTATACATACCTCACAAAGAAATGAAGGAGAAACTTGCACTTCACAATAATAGTCCTTTAATACTAAAGGTGGATTTAGAGGTATAAGGCCATACTTCAGAGGTGGATATGAATCAAGAGGAAGAGTATCCAATGGATTCATAGGTAAGTGTTTCAAGTGTAACAAATTTTTAGGACATAGGTTTTGGGAGTGTCCAAAATTTTAACAAACAAGCAACTATATAACTAAAAATAGAAATCAGGTTTTTCAAGTAATATACGATGAGAGTGTTGGTTCTCCATATCATGTGGAAGAACTACAAGTAGGTGAATCATTAATAATGATAAGGGTGTTGATCAAGACACCTAAAGAGAAGAAACCTCCATAAATAAAGACACTATTCAAGACCTCTTACAAGTGTCAAGGTAAATGTTGTAAATTATTTATTGATTTAAGTAGCATAGATAACTTAGTTTTAGTTAAGATGGTGGATAAACTAAATTTGAAAAGGCTACCTCATCCTACTCCCTAAAAAATTTCATGGTTGAAAAAAGGATAGAAAGTATTGGTTAATGAACAATTTTGTGTGGATTTTCAAATTAGGAATTATAAATATAAATTTATTTGTGACATCATTCTAATGGACATGTTCCATGTCCTCCTTGGAAGGTCTTGAAAATATGATAGGAAAACATCACATGATGGAAGTAGAAATGTTTACACTTTGGAGAAGGATGGTATAAGCCATACCTTACTACATATGAAAGAATAATATGGTGACCAAAATATTGGTTCAAGTGTAATGGTGGTAAGTGAAAAGGAGTTTATGAATGCCATGAGAGAAGAATAGCTAGGATTTCTAGTGGTTCTCAAGCCTACAACAGTTATAATAGCTACCAAGTTGAATGAATTTCCACACGAGGTGAAAATTTGCTCAAGGAATATATTGATATCATAAATGATGAACTACATAGTGAACTACCACATATAAAAAAAATTAAACATCACATTAACTTCATTCTAGGAGCAAGCTTGCTTTATAAGTCTGCCTATAAGATGACGCCTCAAGAAAATGCTAAGATAAAAAAAAATTAAGAAGTATTAGACAAAGGGTTAGTCAAGGAGAGTCTTATTCCATCTGCAATACCAATGGTTTTAGTGCATAAGAAGGAAAGATATTGGAGGATGTACATAGATTCAAAGGAAATAAACAAGATCACTATAAGGTAAAGGTTTCCTCTCACAAGAATTGAAGAATTGATGTATTGTTTGAGTGGCTCAAAATACTTCTCCAAGATTGACCTTAAGAGTGGATACTACCAAATCAGAATTAGGCATGAAGACTAATGGAAAATCTCCTTCAAGACTAATGAAGGGTTGTATGAATGGTTGGTGATTCTCTTTGGTCTCACTAATGCACCTAGTCCATTCATGAAGCTCATGAATGATGTTTTTAAGCCATTCATAGGTAATTTTATTATAGTTTATTTGGATGGCATATTGATATATAGTCATAGAAAATAAGAGCATCTCCATCATTTCAATTTAGTCATGAAAAGGTTACAAGAGGAGAAGCTACTAATCAATGTCAAAAAGTGTTTATTCATGAAGATAAAATTATTTTACCTTAGTTTTGTGATATCTCAAGTATTAAATATGACTAAATATAAAGTGAAAGCCATACTGGAGTGGCCAACTCCCAAGACAATTAGAGAGGTAAGAAGATTTCATGGCCTTGCAATTTTTTACAAGAAATTCATTATAAATTTTAGTAAAATTTGTGATCCAATCATAGACACTATTAGAGGAGATAAGAAAAAATTTATGTGGACTAACTTGGATAAAATAAACTTTCAGTTCTTGAAGACAAAAATCACTAAATAGCCCATCCTAACACTTATAGATTTCAATAAAGTCTTCTAGGTGGAGTGTGATGCAAGTGGAGTAGCCATAGGGGTTGTCTTAAGTCAATAAGGTAAGCCTATAACATAATTTAGTGAAAAACTAAATGATGATCAAAAATAATTATTCATCTTATGATTTGGAGTTTTATGTAATGGTGTAGGCTTTGAAAAAGTGGATTCATTATCTAATGCCTAAGGAGTTTGTAATCTTCACAGATAATCATGCCCTACAATTCATCACTAGTTAACCCAAGCTCAATTAGAGGCATATGAAATGGATAGAATATTTGAAAACTTTTACCTTTACTATAAAACATAAGAAAGGTCAAATTAATAACGTGTTTAATTCTTTGACTAGGAGGGAATTTCTAGTCAATTAAGTTCAGCTTAAGAGTGTAATCATTGATTATCTCAAATAGATATATGAGAGTGATGAATATTTTTAAGAAGTGTATAAGGCTTTTCAACATCCAACCACCTGAAATAAATAACCATAGTTGGATTACATGATAAAATATTGCTTATTATTCAAATGAATATAGATATGTGTGCCAAAAATTTTAAAGAGGGAGAACTTAATCTAAGATAAACATTATGATAGCATGGCAGTACATTTTGGACTTGATAAGACCTTGAAGCAACTTATCAGGATTACTTTTATCCTAGAATACAAGTAGAGGTAAGAAGGTATGTAGAAAGATGTAATGTTTGTTAAATTGCTAAAGGTAAAAGTATAAATACAGGTTTGTATCAGCCTTTACTAGTCCCAAATAGGCCATGGGACTCCATTAGCATGTATATTATCATGGGGCTTCCTAGAACTCAAAGAGGTTATGATTATATCTTTGTAGAAGTGGATATGTTTTCCAAAATGGAACATTTTATACCTTTAAAAACTACCAATGATGCTACATGATGTAGGGGCATCCTATAAAGACCCCAAAATTTGTTCAATTTTGTCTTCAATTGGTCTATGAGATGTCTTATAGGTGATAGAGGTCATAGGTAGTCTATATGTGAAGTCTAAGTTGACTCAAAGTACATAGAATTTGAATTTTAAGTTTTGTATAAGGACTATTTTAAGCATTTATAAATATGGAAAGATGTATTAAGTGATTCTAAAGATTTTGGGCCTTGTATTAGGTTCATACACATAATAAATCCAATGTCATAGTCTTGGATATGTCATATTGTGAAAATCAAGCTATAATGTTATCTTTTGAAAGTAACTTCTACGTGAAAAAGTTGGCCAAGAAGTAGTTATGAATTTTATTAGAGTTGATAGGGTCTAGGAGTTAGTTTTGTGTTAGTTAGAGTGACATTCCATTATAATATATGAATGGAGATGATAATTGATAGGATTTTTATGGAGGAAGTCATGATGCTTTTGTAAAAAAAAAACACTATTGTTTGAATGGATATATATGCAGACCCTATTGAGGTCATTTGTTGAATGCATGTGTAATCTTCATGAGAGAATTAGATTGATAGTGATTTTTAAAGATTGAATGAATGGTAAATGCATGATTTAATGAAGATATAAATTATATTGGAAACCCTAGTGGAAGGTGAAAATAACTTAGACCATGTTTTGTGCATGTTGGTTAGTTATAGAGTGTGTTATGTATGAAATATGATCAAATAACATTTATGAATCATTATACATGATATGAAAAGAGTTTGGAATGTGTTTTAAGTTAAAAATTTAAATAATAGTGATTAAATTTATTGTGTTTCAATAATAGTCTTAGGCAGACTCCTGTATTCGTAACAGTCATTGTTGATTAGATTACAAATGAGTTCTTTGAGGAAGAAGTAAATTCTGAGTTATTTTTCAATAACCAAAATATGTTGAGGTAAATCTTTAAATTGTTTTTTAAGTTTTTTACATCAATTCCTTGTGTTAAGGATAGTTGTTGTATGTCAAATAGTTGGTACAATGTTTCCTATAGAGAACCCTATCATGGTGGATTGTGCCATGTTTTCTTGAATGGTCAAGAATAGATATATGAGTTTTGAAAGATATATAATGATAAAAGGAATGATTTTGAGTCCATTTTATATATTAGGACCTATTTTTGAAACAAGAATTGAAAGAATATTCTTAATATAGATAGAGACTTGAATAGCTACATTTTCTTACTAAGTCAAGTATAGTTTTGAGAAGTTAACCTAAATAGATGATTAAATTAAGGAATCTAAGGCTTAGAGGAGTTAATTGATGTTAATACAGACCTATAAAATTATTTTTGGATATTTTTGACCCTTAAATACACTCATAGTATAATTTATTGTGCATTAGGCTTGGATTGAGACATCAAAAACCCTAAACTAGGGTTTGGTTGTTTGAAGGAATTTGAAATGACCCAATTTCACCAAAATTTGTGGTTTAGTGTATTTTTGCATGCCCTAACTTAATAACACATTTACAAACCTATACAGACCATTTGTGTGTAATTTTAGTGGCTAAGTGTTGTTTTAGGCTTGAAGAGGCCTAATTAGAAGGGCTAGTAGATGGAAAGTTATCTTAAGAGAATAGTTAGATCTTGAAATTTTATACATAGGTGTATTCTGATAAGGGTAGCATGAAATAGGATTTGTAATTCTAGAAGATATTTTACTTTGACCATAATATACTATAATTATTGAGATAGGGATATAAGGGCTAATGACAAGTGTGTGCAAAGTTGAGTAAAGTGAAGACTTGAGAGTGGGAAGTTGACACAAAGTTGTTGAGAGGAAAGTGAGAGTAAAAAAAACCCTATAAAGCAAGTTCAAAACCATTGGAAAGTATAAGAACCATAGTGAACCTAGAACCATTGAATGAAATGGAATAAGAAAATTATTGTCAAGAGTGAGAGTTGTGATATAAAGACATAGAGTGAGTGAGTCTTGGTATATGATCTACATCATTTTGGTATCAGAGTGAGGGAAATATTCTTGTGGATTGTTGAAAATATTGACATGATGTATTTTGAAGTGCATTTCATAATAGGTAATCAAGAATAGTGCTCTAAGGAGAGATCTAGTAGAGAAGATAATGATTTTGTCAAGATAATGACCTAACTGATTACTCCATTAGTTATGAAGATGGATTATATTAAGGATGTTCTCAAGGAGAGATAAAAAAAAGAGTATAAAGATAAAGAGAAGAAAGATATGATAGGTAGCAAGGTTAGTTAGTACTTTTGCAAAGAAGGATGGAAGAGAGAGGAAAAGGAGAGGTGGTTCAAGGGAGACCACAAGAGCATGTAGCAGCAGGTCAAGAAGGCATGAGATAGCCCCATGCAAGGCAAGTCAGACCATTTTTAAATGAAATAGTGAGAATATATGAATTTATAATGAGATATGGGCCAATATAGAGATTTCAAGGGTAATGTTGAAATTGCCATAGAGAGGGACAAGGGCAGTAGTGTCCAAGGAATATGATCAGAAGTATACAGTAGTAGATAGAGGTGAATGAGGAGAGAGGACATGATAAGAATGAGTCATTACTCATGAGAAGATTCTTATTATAGTATAATCAAGTTAAGGAACCAACCCAAAGGAGAAGCCTATTCAAGAGCAGATATAAGACAAGAGGTAAAGTATGTGATTTAGTCATTGATGGAGGTAATACTAATAACATTATTTATTTAGAGATGGTGTAGAAGTTGGGATTTAATAGGATGCCACATATAGAACCATATAAATTTGCATGGGTTTAGAAAGGACACCAAATATTGGTAAGTGAATAGAGTTGGGTTGAGTTTTAGATAGGAAGGTATAAAGATCAAGTGTTGTGTGATAGTTTTCCTATAAATGTGTGTCATTTATTATTAGGGAGACCATGGTAGTTTGATAAGCATGTCATACATGATGGTCAAGCAAACACATATACCATTAATTAGGATGGAAAGAGACATATACTTGTTCCATTGAAAGGTGAAGAATATAGAAGAGATGAGAGAATCATGATGATGATGATAAAGAAGTATTGGAGTCAAGCTATGGAGAGTTTGGGTTTGGTCAAAGTACCAAGTGAATAATAAGAGAGATGTTTTGATTTGGTTGATATAAAGAGTGAAGAATGTAGGTTGGAAGAAAGTGGTCTTCACATGAAGGAAGACATAGCACCCAAGAGAGTGCTCAAGGAAGAAGGTTGTCAAGGTAAGCATGGAAGCCAAGCATGTGAGAGACAAGATAGAAGTATAATGATAGATGTAGCAGCTAAGATGGATGAGCAATGGTTTAGGATAAAAACCAAAAAAGTGAAGAGGAAGTTGGATATTGAAATGTACAAGAAATAATCCCATGAGAGAGCCATGAAAACTTCAAATTTAATGTCTACTGAGTTGATTTTTGATGAAGGTTCAAGTGAGGATTAGGAAGATGACAAAATAAATATGCATGTATAGCCTAAAGTGATTATGGTAGCTAAGAAAATAATGGTTAAGAGTTTTGAAGAGGAAGAGAATGTTAAATAAATGAGACACATGGAGCATGCCTATGAGGGATAGTTGAGTGATCAAGGACATAATATAGATAAAGGAAACATAAAGTCCTTGCATGAGTAGGAGAAAAAGAGCATTTGTAATAGAGATGAACAATAGAAAATCAAGAAGAAACACAATCATGAGGCATAAAAGGGACAATAAGATGTTTTATGTGTAGTGAAGAGGAAAAATCAAATATTTGTGATGAAGTAAGAATATTTTATACTTGTATCATTGATGAATGATAGAGATAAGGTGAAGATGAGGTATTATGTAAAGGACAAAGAGTGGCATACACCATCAAGGCAAGCAAAAGATAACATTTGACATGTTTTTCTTAACAAATTTGTTTTATGTGTAGGTATGGTGTTGAAGGAGATGAAGTAGAAGAGGCCTAAATGTGGGTCCCAAGATCATGTTCACCTTTATGAGAGGCAAGTAAAATCAGATAACTTCAAAGAGGAAGTTTAATGCATTCAAGCAGCAGCATATGCTAAGTGGATCACTCAAGAACTTGTGGCAAAGATTTCTCATCTTGGTAGTATTATTTAAGGTAATCCTATAAATACACCAAAATTTGTTCAAATTTGTCTTATATTGGTCTATGAGATGTCTTATATGTGCTATAGGTCATAGGTGGTTTATATGTGAAGTCTAGGTTGACTCAAAGTGCATAAAATTTGAATTTTAAGTTTTGTATAAGGACTATTTTATGAATTTATGAATATAGAAAGATGTATCAAGTTATTCTAAAGGTTTTGGGCCTTGTATTTGGTTCATACACATCATAAATGCAATTTCATAGTCTTGTATATGTCATATTATGAAAATCAAGTTATAATGTTATCTTTTGAAAGTAACTTCTACGTGGAAAAGTTGGCCAAGAAGTACTTATGTATTTTATTGGATTTGATAGGGTCTAGGAGTCATTTTTGTGTTATTTAGAATGTAATTCCATTTTAATATATGAATGGAGATGATAATTTATAGGATTGTTATGGAGGAAGTCATGATGTTTTTTGTAAAAAAAGAACTCTATTGTTTGAATGGATATATATGCAAACCCTATTGAGGTAACTTGTTGATTCATGTGTAATTTTCATGAGAGAATGAGATTAATATTGATTTTCAAAGATTTAATTAATGGTAAATTCATGATTTAATAAAGAGATAAAGGATAAAAGAAGCCCCAGTGGAAGGTGAAAACAACTCAGACCTTATTTTGTGTATGTTGGTTAGTTATAGACTATGTTATGTATGAAATATGATCAAATGACATTTATAAACCATTATACATGATATTAAAAGATTTTTGAGTGTGTTTTAAGTTACCAATTGAAATAAAAGTGATCAAATTCATTATGGTTTAAGAAGAGTCTCATGCAGACCCTTGTATTCATAATAGTCATTATTGATTAGACTGTGAATGAGTTCTTTGAGGAATAAGTGAATTATGAGTCATTTTTAAATAAATATAATATGATAAGTTAAATATTTAAATATTTTTTTAAGTTTTGTAGATATATTCCTCATGTGAAGGATAGTTATTGTAAGTCAAATAGTTGGTACACTATTTCCTGTAGAGAACCCTATCATGGTGGATTGTGTCATGTTTTCTTGAATGGTCAAGAATAGAGATATGAGTTGTGAAAGATATATAATGATAAAATTAATGAGTTTTAGTCCATTTAATTTATTGGGACCTATTTTTTAATCAATAATGTGAAAGGAGATTCCTAATCTAGACACGGACTTGAATAGTTACATTTTCTTACTCAGTCAAGTATAGTTTTGAGAAGTTAACCTAGATAGTGGATTGAATCAAGGAACATAAGTATTATAATAGTTAATTTATGTTAATATATACCTATAAAATTAGTTTTTTTATCTTTAAAACCCTTAAATATTCTCATAGTATAATTTATTGTGCACTCGACTGGGACTGAGACATCAAAAACCCTAAACTAGGGTTTGGTCATTTGAAGGAGTTTAAACCAACCAAATTTCACCAAATTTTGTGGTGTAGTGTAATTTTGTGTGTCATAATTTAATAAAACTTTTATATACCCATATAGACGTTATGTATGAAATTTTAGTGGTTGAGTGTTATTTTAGGCTTGAGGAAGCCTAATTAGAATGGCTAGTAGATAGAAAGTTGTCTTAGGAGAATAGTTAGGTATTTAAAATTTATAATTGAGTGTATTCTAATAATGGGAACATGAAAAATTATTTGTATTTCTAAAATAGAGTGTAATTTGATTGTACTATGCTATAATGATTGAGATAGGACTACAAGGGCTAATGACAAGTGTGTGAAAAGTTGAGTAGAGTGAAGACTTGAGAGTGGGACATTGAGACAAAGTTGTTGAGAGGAAAGTGAGAGTAAATAAAACCCTATAAATAAATTTCAAAATAATTGGAAAGTATAAGAACCACAGGTGAACCTAGCACCATTGAACGAAGTGGACTAAGAAAACTATTATCAAGAGTGAGAACTATGATACAAAGGCATATAGTGAGTGAGTCTTGGTATATGATCTACATCACTAAACATATAAAAAAAATTATTCAATGATGTTTTTAGACTACATGGTGTTCCACTCAGTATCATATCTGATAGATACACTAAATTTCTTGGTCACTTTTGGATGACCTTGTGGAAGAAGCTTGAAACAAATTTGACTTCTAGTTCAGCATACCACCCTTAAACTGATGGACAAACTAAGGTGTTTAATAGAATATTAGTCAAATTTTTAAGGTTTTTATCAAGAGATAATCCTAAGCAATGGGATATGGTACTACTACAGGCAGAGTTTGCATATAATGACTCTTCTAATAGGAACATTAGTATGATTCAATTTATTTCTTGTATGGTATGCATCCAAGAGGATTATTTGAACTGAGATATTTGATAAAAATGGATAATATGAGTGATAAAGGATAGGATTTTGATATGGATATGTAAGAGGTACATGAACAGGTGAAAAAAAACTAGAAACAAGTGTGGAGAAGTACAAAAAAAAGTAGATTTGAAGAGAAGATAAGTTAGTTTTGACATTGGTGACTTGGTTTTGGATCACTTGATAAGTAATAGGTTCCCCAAATTTGATTATAATAAACTTGAAATGAAGAAGATAGGTCCTTTTAAAGCTATTAATGAGTTCTCTAACATTGCCTATGAGATAGAGTTGCCTAGTGGAGTGGGCATCTCTCCAATTTTCCATGTTATAGACCTATATCCATTCAAGGAAGGTGATGATAATGATAAAAAAACTAGTATGAGTAGTTAAAACATTTCAATATTGATCAAGTCAATTTCCATCAGCCAAGAAGGAGGAGTTAGAGATGATCTTGGACAAGAAGATTGTCAAATGATAAGAAATGGGGAGTATTTCCAATATCTAGTTAAGTGGAAACATCATCCTCATGATTATCACAATTGTATGATATCATAAGAGATAAATAACCATGTAAATATATTTGGATACCTCATGAACAACAGTTCATGAGTCTATTTTTTGCCCCTTGGGAGTATGATGCAGGAACATCACTCCAAGCTTGAAATTTTGCTTTGAATTATTGATTTTTGGTTTGATTAGGTTGTTTCATGGGTTATTTAGATTTATTATATTGTTTATTATGTATTATATGTCATATCACACACTTTTTAATCATTCCAAAGTGTCTATGTTAGGTTAGATAGGCTAGAATTTGAATTTGGCACTTTCTTCCCAAAATTCAAATTCAAAATTTTGAATAGCTATGTTTAGTTTTGGAGAATTTTTTTAAAAAATAGTGTTTTCCATGAATTTTTATATGTTTTTTTTGTTTTTATATAGTATTCATGAGTTCTCCAATGTGAAAACCACCGTGGGTCTCAACATTTACTAAGTTGGTTAATAATCTTATTAAACCAATACATTTCAAATTGATGCAAGACCTACATTAGAGATTCTTGAATAGTTAGAGGATTTATAGGATTATGTATAATTATTTTTAAAATATTTATTTATTTATAATTTAAATTAATAATAATTTTTTAAGGCTTCAATAATTATAATTAAGAAAACATAGGCCTAGGAACAAGACAATTATATGAATTATGTGCAAGTGAATGTAAGTTCTGAATGTCAATAAAATTTGATTACTAATGAAATATTTGAGTCTTGGTAATACTGATTTGGGATTTAAAATTCTATAAATTAATGGTATAATTTAATTTTCCATTTGAAAAAATTGATAAATATTTATATTTAACAAGTAAACAAGGTTCATTCAACTTACACAAACAGTCGAGTGAATTATTGCTTTTTCAATAGGGTATGGAAGATATTTATCTTATTTAAGTGTTTATTTTGTAAAATAATTTATATAAAGGTGTTAACCCATTAATTCAAACTATTTTTAGGATATAAACTTCAATAAATACTGAGACACATTCCATTTCAAGAAATCTACTAATGCAGGCTTGTACCCTGCCTTTGTAGGTGCTTCTACAGGTAAGTTTGTAGTTTATTGAAAATTTTATTAAAAAAAGTAAGTTATTTAATATTATTTATTGTTTTATAACCCTTAAAAGACATTTATAAACTTAAATCACCACTTAAAACCTCATTTTGTTCCTTAACATCAAACTTTTTTCCTACTCAATTTGTGAGGAAGACCTAATAAAGAGTTGAGACCATTTCATGGTTTGGGTATAATGGAAGTGAAAAAAAAGCCTAAAATTTGGTATATATTATTTTTTTTCAATCTTAAATTTTAATAAAACACTATATTTTAATTTTGGCACATGGGTATTTGTTTATAGCCAAAACACTATGGTGGACCTAGGAGACCTAATTAGTTAAGAGAAGGCTTGAGATTTTGTACTTGAAAAGAGATTTGGAATATAAAACTTGGTATGTTAATTTAAAACATTAATGGGTATATAAAAATTACTCTTTTTTATTTTAATTCCTGTTTGGTCAAAAATAACTCTAGAAAATTGTCTTTAGAGGGTTATAAGAAGAGGCCTAAAAAGAGCAATAACTTGAACACATAGAACCTTCCATTTAGAGTTTGAATCTCAAATTTTTATATGTATTATATTATGATATTTTTTACCTAAATACAATTTTTTTAATCTTTAACCTTATATATTTATCTAAACATTTAAATTAGTGCCTTAAAAGGGCGAGTAGAGATTGGCTCAAGAAGGAAATATTGTTCTTTGGTTATTTTTTACTAACTTATATGCATCATTGACAATCCCAATTTTTCCTATAATTATAATATAAAAATTGAAATAAATTTTGGGATTATTTTACTTTATATATCATAATGCCTATAATCTTCTTTAATGTAACTTCATGCCTTACTAAGAGCTGAAAGACTCCCTACTGTAAATGTACTCACCAACATAACCTTTATTTATTGTGGAATAGCTCAATATTGTAAAAAAATATATTTCACCTTGTCATAATATTATTTTAGGTGATAATGGTATTGTATTTCAAGCTTTTGGACCTATGGAGATCCAACTTGTAGCTCAAAACCTTGAATTATGTTGCAAACATGTAAGTTAGATTTTGAAAGTTCAAAACCTTCTTTCTTAGCACTGTAATCATAAAAAAACATTGATAAAGATATCATAGACTAGTATTAAGTTTATTCCATGCATAATACTCTACCAACATCCTAATTTAATCTCCTATTCATGATCTTACATACTTGCAACATCAAAATTATGCATGAAATCTTGTTTCATGCCTTCTAAGCCTTCAAATGATTCCAAACCTATAACATATTTTGAAATATTACTGAATAATATTTTTTAAATAATATAATACCTTATACAATGATGTTTCAACCTTTAAAACATTGATCACGATGATATAATTTCCTTAAAAATCTTTGGGGATTGATCTTCAATCTTGTTAACAAGAAAGCTTCCTGATCTTCTTGAAATTTTCCTTGATATGTGACCCTAACACTTTTTATCTATCTATCTCTACATATTATTTCTTTTTATCTCCTATTATTACAAAAAAAATACTCCTTCTCCTTCATAAATACATTTCTTGATTCCCTCTAGCTCAAGGACTTCTAGCATCACTTCATTATATGGTACTCTCTTATGCAAACAAGAAAAAATTCCTTGTTTTAGACCTTGATTTATATATCTCCATAATATCACATATATTATTATGAATCTTTGGGTTATTTACCTCAACAGAATTCAAACTCTCTTAGTAATTCACCCTTACACCACCTTTTATTTCTTGACTATGCTAAAACTCAGATTTAATAGGGTTTTGACTGTGTTTCCTAGGTCTGTAGACCTTGAAACTCACATAAATATTTTTTTAATCACACTATAAACTTAAAACCACATAAAAAACCTTAAAATTTATCTCTCATAACTCCCTCTCCAATTTCATAAACTTTTATGAGGTAGAATAAAATATATGAGGTTGTATTGGTTCCTAAAACCTTAGGCAAGAAATACATCTAACACAAACCTAAGAGTATTCATAAATGATTAATTTAATTCATATGTATTTTTATGGAGTTATAATGGATTAAACACCCTCATATCACATATTACCTACTCTTTCTTCAATATTAAGGATTGGTAAGGTTAAACAAACATAAAAATAACTTCTTCCTCATGATTGTCATAGATTGTGCCTTCTTTACCAAACCTAAGAGCAAGATTTCTTCAGTACATTCACCTTTTGTGAACTTTTATGTGGGATTAATTATTATATGTGTCTCTAAACATACCTATCCCCCTCTTTTGATTATTTTAACCACTTGAACAATCTTTAATGGTAGATTAATACTCCCATGGGATAACTGTCATAACACAAATTCCAAAACTCAAGCCTACAACTCTAGAAACTTTACTAACTCTACTTTAACCTTCTTATATGGAGGACTTATTGAGGTAACATGTGTTCTTACAAATATTTCTTTACAAGTATGGAAACTTCCATTTGATCTATAGATCTGTGTGTAGGGTATTTATTTTTTGAAGACCTTATTTTCACCAAGACACTATCAAAGTCTGTAATCAAATGCCTTTGGACTCTTGAAGAACTAAAACCTATTGGAAAACCCCTAAAACAACATCATCTAGTGAACATTATTCATAATTTCCCCTTGATCATTGATCTTGTCCATGTATGTTGAAATTTTTCTATAGTCTTGGCCTTCCTACCTGCAACTTGTTTCCTCTTACTCAAAACACATAAAGATCTTGTATATGCTCCTTATTTTACATGTAATTCATGGGATAGGTCTGTAGGTTTGTATTAACTTAGAGGATCATATATATTCTACATTATTCTTAAGTTAATCTCACTTTTAGGCCTACAATGTTCTTTACCAAACTTGTCTTAACCCTATCATGAGGTGATTGAATGCAAAAGAGAGACTTTCAAGCTTTATACTTTATACTCATTTGGGGACTTCCCATCAAGATAAAAACACTTAAAAACATATTGGAACCTTACTCTTTGTTATAGGCCTATGTAGATCTTATTCAGGGTCAAACTTCCCTAACACTTTGAGATAGGCTCCCATGAGCCTACACCTTGCTTGGGAGGCACAAAGACGAAGAGGAGGACTCTTTTACTTATTTATAGTATCTCCATAAAGAGGTAGATACCTTGAAACACATTTAAGACCTTATTTTTTTATGTAGACTTGTAACTTCTCCTCAAGATTGAAACCTATTAAAAACCCTGCAACTTGGACTCCTCTAGGTCTACATATAGATTTATGTAACTTAGATGCAATGGGAAAAAATTTGGTTTCTTAAGGACCTTTACCCAAGTGATAAACATCCCAAAACATATTTCAAACCTCTCTTTTTAATCTACAAACTTGTGACTCTTATTTACTTTCTTGAAACCTTATTGAGTATGATTTCTAGTGGTTCCCATGGGCCTAAAACTCTATTTTTAGGGCATGGGATGTAAGGAGGGTGTTTTTAATTTTTTTAAGTTCTTCCACTAGGAAATAAAAACCTTAAAATACACTTAAAATATTACACTTTCCTACAAATCTATAGAGGTCACCTTCAAGCTTAAAACCCTCATAAATCCTTATTAATGGCCTCCATGGCTTGCAACCTACAAATTTTTAGTAAAAATTATCATGGAGAGTTTTTAAATCATATTTATATACCTCTATCAACCATTAATTACACTTAGCAAGCTCAAAAAAATAAAAGACAAGTTCAAGGGCTCCTTAGGGTTTGCAAGGTTTTAAGACTACATGTATTAATTTTGATGGATCCATGTGCCTCAAAGCTCATCCTTCAATTTTTATGTATCAATATTATGCATAAAGTACCTCTCAACATTACCCATCATCTATCTTATGCCATGCATTAGGATAAATGAGATCAAACCATGAACTGTGACTTTATCGAGCTTGTTTATAGACTATTTTGATTTCTTAGCAATGATTCATAGCCCTATCTAATTATCTTTTCTTATAAACACCTATAAATCATTATTAGACACCTAATATTCCCTCTAAAATGATCTTAATGACCCATTTAACTTCTTAATATAGATGGCACATTGTTGAAAACTACTTGTAGGTGCCTGTGAGTGGGGTGTTGGTCAGTTTTGGCCTTATTTTGAAGTTTGTGAGCCTAATTATCTTTATTAAAGACATGTGTGGATATAAGGGTGATTAATGGACCCCATATTGAATTATTTTATAATTTATACCCCTAAAAAATCCAATAAAAACCTACAAAACCTACAATTTCACAAAAAAGCTTCATGTTTGGTAGACTATATGCCTAGTTATGCATGCTAAGGCACTAAGAAGGGCTTGAGACATCTCTATGCTTGATTAATTTGTTTAATATCCTCTTCATGAATTAATATACACAAACCCATATAATCATGTGCCTTTAAGGATAAAACCTTCAATTTTTTAGGTCTACAACCCATGTTCATGGCTAATCTTCATGACACCTTCATGAATCTATCATTTCTCCCATGGATGGACCTTGTCGTCATTGTAAATCTTACATAAGTATATTGAAACCATAAAATTCCAAAAAATAATGATATTATAATCTTTGGAGCTTTGAATAAACCTAAAAAACATGATTGAAATTTCATTCTTGAAGTTTTAGGCTTTGAAAACATGGTGAAACCTTGTATCTAGAAAAACAATATATCCATGAAGTGGAGAAAGAGAGTTTATTATTGGTGTACAATGCATTCACTTCATGCATTTGGAAATGGATTCTTGGATATTTCTTGGTTGAAGAGTCTTCTTAACTCTATCATTCTACAACCCATGTGTATGCAATCAAAAATTCATCATGTCTATAAATCGATCTTAGCTCAGAGAAGTTAGAGCATAACTACACTTCCAATTGGGAATACATTTGTTAAGTGATAACATGACCAATATGGGGATATTCTAGACCTAATTATGGGATCACTTATCATAATATATAATGTGATGTAGGGTTCTAAATTCTATAGTCTAACATAATCATGAAATAACCCTAAAAGAGTCCTAGGTTTAATATTTCACCTATGTCTAATAAACAAGAAAGTAAATCTAATTTAGTGCACACCAAAGCTTATGAACAAAATGGGGGGTTATAAACAAAATAAACATGCATAGAAGACATATACTCACATCAATGTATATAGAATCCTAATTCATGGGAATAAAAGCACAACTTCATTATCTATATAGTCTTATAAAGGAAAAATAAAGTTATGAATACTTACCTTTGAAGATGAACCTATCGAGCCTTAATCTCTCCCTTGGCGAGGTGCTTCACAAGAGATTGTTTTGGTATGTAAGTATAACAAAGACAAATCATCTCTAGGCTAAACAACCTATCTATACATACAAAATACTTCTCCACAAGATAATATTTATTCTCCAAATAAATTATGGAACCCTAAGATTTATTCCTCAATTAGAATGGTCAATAAGTAGATGTTCATTTTCACTTATGCTTCTTTGTTTCTCTTCTTAAAAATGGTTGGAAATGAACTTGTATATATAGGTGGATATTTTGCTAAATATTCTTATAAACATTAGTTGTCAAGGTCAGCCATGGATGACCCTATATGTTTTTTAGGACAATTCACCAGGTCTGAGCTAGGTTGGCTGAAAGGCTAAAAAACCCAAAAAGTTAAAAATACCCCTAAATTGTACAGGGTCAACCATGGTTGACCTAGTATAATCGATAATCAAAAATGGAATTAAGGCAATAAATTGAGGATGGAAAGAGGAAAATGAATGGAATGGGTAGGACTGAGAAGAATAAGCTTGGGGTTATTTTTTTTAGGAGATGAGTGTGTAGATGGAAAGTGATAAAAGGGACAACAATCTTACGAAGCACTAATGGTTTTCCCACCCCTTTCCTGATGTACCCCTTAAGGCATGCACTTAGAGATATTGAGACTCGATAGGTTATTACAAGATACAAAGTGTCAGTAATCAATAAAAATTTGAAAATAATGTGTATATATATGGCCCACTCAAATCTCATCACGTGTCACATAAGTGAAACATGGGATAGTGCTTTAGGAAATAGAACATGATAACACATAACGTTGATGCTAAGTAAAGTGTAGTAACTATAAAATAAGATAAATGAAAGGAAAAAATTGAAAAACACATACCTTTACTTAGCTTAATGTTATAGATAAATAATTAGATTGCAAGAAAAAGTGAAGGCATCCAATGTGAAGAACACTAAGTGAACCTATAGAAATTAGTGTAAAAAATAGCATAAAATCAAAAAAAATGGAATAGAGACATATGATAGTGGAAAATAATCTCTATGTCATCATGAATCCAATGCATTTTATGGTTTGAAAAATGGATGAATATAAACAAAGATGTAAGCAAAACAAGGAATCTGCTTGAAATAATTAAAGAATTTGAATTTTAAAAAGTGTTTTTAAATAAGGGAAAAGACAAGTCATTTGTTATTTTGACTTGTGAAAGAGAGAAAAAAGAGCTCTGGAGACCAAACGAGCTAGGATGGCAAGGAGATGATAGGCTAGATAGGGAGAGGCTCCAAAGGTAACAACAGGTACACTATAGGTATACAACGATGAATCTCAAACCAATTTTTAAAATTTGTATTGAATTAAGTGTACTTTTAGTAATTTTGAATTTTAAGCATTTCTAGATGTCAGAATGAGACAAATTTAGATTCTAGGGGTAGAAAATAGAAAGATGGGAAATGTATTTATAGGAATTAGGAAGAAAGTAAGAAAAACACACTTTTTTAGGAAAATGCAAGGGGTCAAAAGGTAAAATGAATTGGGTCGACCCAGTAGGCTAAAACTAGGTAGAATCCACAATGTTGACCTAGTAGGTATGGGTTGACCCTATACATTTTGTAGGCTACCAACCTAATGCAGTTTCCCAACTAATTCAAAAGGTGTAGAATTACAAGACAACAGTAGGAAGGGGAAAATAAGAGGTTTGAATAATATTTTGGAGTAAATCAAGGCAAAAATAGGGAAATTTTGGTCAAACTAGTTTGACCAAAGAACCAAAAATTAACATAAAAAAGCATGTAAAAGGCTAAAAGAGGGATAAGATGGCCTAAATGACCAAAGGAGGAAAATAAGAACTGAATAGGCTATAAATAGGGTTAAATGAATAAAAATGAATAAGTTTAAAATCAATTAGGCTTGATTTTAATTTAAAAATGTAAAAATAATGTATTTTGATTATACATGTCATGAAAGAAATGATACATCATTTGTTGTTTCTTAGTTGTAGAGATTATGGAGATTTTGGATTTTGGTGGATGTGTCTTAGTTACTAGTGTTATTAGAGTGATTTTTAGATAGAGATAGGGATATACTAGTATCCATAGGTCTAGGAGATCCCCATGAGTTTAGATATATTATTCATGTTCCTTAGTTATTAGGAATGACTAAGTAACACATTCAGATGGGAGGTGGATGGGGATGTGATAGAGGTGGCCATCACACTAGAGGATGTCCATGCCATCCTTAGGCTACCCATAGTAGGAGCACTGATGACCATAGGGATAATAGATAGCATAGAGGAAAGCCTTAGCCATGTGGGCTATAGGCTCAAAGATGATTTTGGGAGGATGGAGAGTCAGTATGGATGATGTATATACATCATAGATTTTAAAAATATAAAAATATATGATAGGGATTATGACACAGTGGGTGTTATGTCATAAATCAGATGGCAAGGTACCACTATTCATGGTAGCCTTGAGTAGGATGATGTTAGAGGAGTGAGTTTTATATGATCTAGGATCTATCATCTAGGTCCATCTCATACATGTTTTGTATGAGATGTTGGTTAGAGGGTAGAAAACCATAAGACTGATTATATTTCTAATAGCTAGGATATATGAAAGGTTTTTTATGTATTGGTCAGCTGGGCTATCCCATATGATTAATGATAGGTCACCTTTGGTGCAAATGTGGAGAGAGGACTGGGTAGTATAGGTCATGCCCCACATGCTATCACTGTAGTCAGTGAGACATAAAAACATAGTGTGGTAGCCATATGATCACATATAAACTACATGGGTGAGCTAGCACATAGTTACACCAGTGATAAAGAGGACAGAGGTGGTTGGACATTACACATGGTGGAGAGATCCACATCTAGTGACATGGGTGCCAGGACATATGGGCTTGCCTCATCTAGTGACACTGATATTGATGCTTGAGTAATGGTCTTAGCATATGATGGATCTATGGGGAAGGAGAAGACTAAGATCATAAATAGTGAGATTGACACTCAAACCATGTCATGAGTGACCATGGACTGGTCAAGCATGATGGGGAATAGAGTATGAGGATAGGGAGGCAAAGGTAGAGATGCCAAATTTACCACTGCTAGTTCCATATTAGGAGGAGCTACAAACATAGAATATATGATGGTGATGAAGGTAGTAAGAGATATAAAATATTGATGTCATCCCTGATGAGCCAGAAGAGGAGCCAAAGGAGGGATAGATGATAGAGAGATTACTCAGTGTAGGTTAAGATGGATGTGAGTCATAATAGAGGGATTTGAGCTAAGCAGGTGGCCTATAGAGGAGGTACTAGGAGTCCATGCATGTGGAGATACTATTTTAGGTAGTCATGTAGATGGTGAGACCATAGAAGTTGAGATATAGATAGGTAAGAAAAGATGGTTAAATTATTGATTTAAATTTTTATTTAGAAGTAGAGATAGATATTTTGAGATATAATAGTGATCTAATATCCATCTAGTGTGATTTTATAAGTGCAGGTAAGGATACAAAAGAGAGATGTGGGTCCCTAGTGAGGGGATCACTCCATGATGTCTCAGATGAGACTCTATACCCATATGATCCTACTACATTAGAGGATCCCAGCATACCATCTACCCTAGCTCAGGCGAGGTAGTTTGACTAGTTAGGGAGGTAGTGAGATAGTTATGGGCATAGAAAAAGAGGGTGTAGCCACCATCATAGATGGGTGTAGGTGAGATATGGGCATGGAAGGCATTAGATGAGGAGAGAATTATGTATTTGGCCACATTGATGTAGATGATATAGATTTAGTCCCAGTTAACATAGTCACAGGTGTAGATAGTGCACCTATAGGGATAGGTAGAGGGACTGAGATCTCAGATAGACTCCTTATAGAATATTATTAAAAGGAGTTAGATTGAGGATTCAATAGGTAGTGTGGATAGGCCATGAGATACATATGATGGGATGCATCCATAGAGTTGGACTATTGTATATGGTTGTATTTTTTGTATCAAATTCATGAGATATATATGGATCATTTTGGAATTTTCTTATTGGTTGTGTATGTTGTCATTATGGTTTATTATGGTTGTGGTCATGGATACTTTGGATATATTTTTTTATAGCACATCTATTTTATCTTTGTTGTATATACTATAAGAAATGTATGATATGTGGTTTCTTTTCTATCATTATATTAGACACATGCATGGTTAAAAAGAAATAGGTAGAAAGGACTTGGAAAAATATAATCAATCAACAAAATGTACTACACGCTATTTCAAGTTGGGAAATGTATAATAACAAGAAATGACTAAGTATAAAGAACCAATAAATGGAAAAATAAGATGGTAAAAAGGAATTTGTTTCTAAACCAAAGTGAAATATTTTTGCACCAAATTTAAACAAGTAAGATCATACTAATTTGTGTTGGGAAGTATGACAATAATGTAATAAAATAGAAGGTAAGTAAAAGGGAAAAAATAGTATAAAAACAAATGAATAAATTCAATAAATCATACTATATCATACTTGTAAGTATAAAAGAAAAAAAAATTGGTAAAATATTGGTCTTAAATTGATCATACTAATTCAAGCTAGGAAGTATGAAAATTTTAAGAAATGGTTGAATTCTTACATGCACTCAAAAAATAAGAAGATAAAAGTGAAATATTAATGAAGTAAGCATAAAACATATCAAATAAAGATTGGACGCATGCCAATGATGTGTAACTCATAATCAATCACATCTTATCTCATATTTGACACACATAATTTTGAATTGTGACTTGGGTATTGGAAAATTTTGTGAGGAATGTCAGGTCCTATCCATGGTCTTACACTGCAACTCAAAAAGAGAACACCACTAGGGTATAATAAATAGGAAAAATTATGTAATCAAAGATGTGGGTAATAGGAAGGAAAATATGGTAATTTGTGAGGATGGTTGGGTCCTATCCATGGTCTTATAATAAAACTCACAAATGAAATCCCAAAGGGAGTGATCAGTAGACAAAACAATACTTTTCAAAAGGAAATATGAGGGATATAGGGAATGTAAAAATCAAGACTTAGGCATCTTATGAGAAGACCTTAGGAGACAAGAGGTATACTAAGGACATGAAAAGACATTAAGTGACTAGTGGTCATCTATTTACAAAGGAAATTTATTCGCTATAGACACAAAGCTTTGTAGGTAGATATGCATGCTACTAAGATCAACTCATGAAGGTAGATTGGTATATATATATATATATATATATATCCATGACATGTTCTCCATTATTTAGGACCCCTTACAAATTCATCAGTCTACTATGAAGATTGGGTACTTGCATGAGAAAGTAGGTAGTACTAAAAGATTTTTTTATTCTCCTCTTCCAATCTACTGGCCTACTATACCCCAAAGGTCCTCGACTCTATTGTGAGGCCAACTTTGGATTTTTATATTTTACTAAAAGAAGGAGATGTGCTTTGAATCATGTCTTTTAGTGTGATTTGACATTTAAGAATATTTTTACCTTTTGATATCATTGCCTTTTGTCTAAATGATTTGGATTTAACTTTTATGTATTTTTAATATTCCTCCTCCATATGGACTTGGAATGACCAATCATGAGAGATGTAGTGATACACATGAATGATCTATGGGATAAGACTAAAAGAAGCTAACTAACCAAAGACAAAGACTACCTAGGACACTTAGGCTTGGAAATGAACTAGCATGTGATCTCAAGTCTCAACTGTGTATATGCTTATATTTTGAAAATGGAAGAAGGGAAAAAAGAGATCCAAAAAGTGGACCATGTAAAAAAATAGTAATGAGTAGGATTATTTATTAATTGATCACTTTATAAAAGGGAGATAATGACTAAAGGAAATAGGGTTTGTATAACCAAGTCACAATGATAATTAACCATTAAAAATTAAGATAAGAAAGCAAACAATCATGAAGAGGAAAGAAAAGAGTTTTGAAAAAAACTCAAGCAAGAGAGAGAAATCAATAATAAATAAAGATAATCATATGTGAAATATAACTAATAAGATAAGCAAGATATAGTACAAGTAAGATCACCATATATGATAAAGAAAAATTTTATGCAGTGTCAAATGATATAATAGATAGATAAAGATAATATTGGAGCACACGTCCAACCCAAATGAAAATGTGAAATCACCATGCATGTGCTCATAAATACTAATAAATATATCCAAACACATTATCCAAGACATCAAATAAATATCTATGAAGCTGGAGATGAACTAATACTAATGTCTCATCAATCTTCAATGAATATTGGGGAAATACTTCTCTTCTAATCTCCTCCACATAAAAAGTAGGAATGCTCGATGGATCATGTTGAATAGGGAAATTAGGCAAGGTATGGTTAGTAAAATATATGGGAGTAGACTCTATGAGACATACAAGAATCATAGGTAAAGAAGGATCCACAAGTGAGGGAAGGTCCACGGGTGAAGGAATCATAGGTGAAGGCATAGAAGGTGGTGAAGGGACCATAGGAGGGGATGGAACCATAAGAGGTAGAGCCATGGTAGAAGAAGGAGGATCCTTATTGTGGTAATTACCTATGGGAAGAGTGGTAGAAGGTTAAAAAATGGCTATAAGGTGATTCTTAAGATGTTTTTTAAGGATACAATAATGATCAGTATGATGGGTGCCACATAGATGCCATACACAATATACCTCACCATACTTGGGTAGATATTCAAGAAGTACCTTAGGGGAGGTATAAATTTGTCTAATAATGGGGAAGAAGGATGTAAGGTATTAATATATAGTCACAACTTGTGATAATGGGTGGAATAATGATTATCTATCTCATGAAAGCAATAGATATGCTTGTGAGTGGTTTTAGTAGAAGCACTCATGGAAGGAGGTATAATAAGAGTGGAAGAAGCTAGAGAACACTCATCGGCCCATTTGGTGGGTAGAGGAGCCATCGTAGGAAAAAGAATAAAACCATCACCAAGAGAGGGTGATGATGAGGAAGGAAAGAAACTAGGCTAAATGGAATGAGTAATAGAATTAGAAATAGGGGTGGGCTTAGCAATAGTTGGAGCAGAAATAGGATTGACTATAGTAGGAGCAGGAAGAGGCTCAACTATAGCTAGATCATGAGTAGATTATGATAAGGGATCTATTAAGGGATGGGTGGGGTCCATATAAGGTCTAAGGAGAGTTACACTAACCTCAAGGGTAAACCAGCTATGAGGGTCAGGGTACCTATAAAAATGGTAAGGCCTGAACATAGAATGATCCATGAGCATAGTCCTACATGGCTACTCAAAAATTGGAGGTGTTGGTGTTATCTCTACCATATGATAAAGGGAAAAAATACAAAAATCAAGAACTATAAGTGAAACAAAATTATGAGATGCACAAAAAGACTCAAGTAAAGAGGAACTATAATAGATAATCTTAGCATCATAGGCTTGTACAAGACTGCCTAAAAATGAATCATCTAAGGAATAGCCATCATTGTAGTTTAGGGTATGAATATCAATGACACAAGTAGGGATAACCTTATCATCTGAGAAAGTATGGTGAATATAATGCCTAGTCTTGGTCAAGACTATGGGAATTTCATCACAAGGAGGCTTGTGAGAGTGAGGTTACAAGGAAGTAGGAAGCTACGAGATGAGATGAGGCAAGAGATTAGAAGTTTTGATCTTTAAGTTTATCTCATTAGGCTCATCATCATTAGAATCTAAGATGTTAGGAAGAATTATCCCAATGAGCTCAAGATGCCTATTGTAACCTTAGGTTAAATTAATAGGAAAGTTGAGATGTTAAGACTCACAAAATGGAATGCTTGGCAAATTATCAAGAGTATAAATCTTGAATACACCATGATCTTAGAATTATTTTAAATTTTAAGGGTTAGTGTCACTTTGAATCCTATAAATGTCTATACTATGAGGGAATTTAATGCATTGGTAGGCAAAAGAAGTAATATATCTCATATGGTGAGTCCATGGTCTACCAAACAAGATGTTATAAGAAAGAGGGAATTTAAATATCATCACCTTCACATGAATCGTGATAGGTGGCATGGTAATGGGAAGCCATGCACAACCTAGAGGAGACATTTTCCTTCTGTCATATCCTTGGTAGGTGTTGCATGTAGACTTGAGATTACATTTTGAATATCCAAGAGTTTTAATGAAATTAAGAGAATTAATACATGTGCTAGAACCCTCATCAATCAATGCATGCTTGACTTGGATATTACCTATTTGGATGATAATAAATAAGTGAGGATCATCTTCATGAAGCAAAATCTCATCGAAAATCATAGAAGCTATGGGAAATTTTAAATAAAGAGAAGTGTATAAAGTTTCATTAACGTTGATAAGCATATCTTCACATTGTTGTAATATACTATATTTGAATATAGATAAATCTACCTCCCATCCTGATAGGGGAGGATGAGGGACATTCATCTTGAATAATAGCTGCATGAGATGGTTTCTATGATGTGAAAAAATCCTCATAAGCTCAAGGAATGGAATTTGGGATGGGATATTAGTGAGCTCAGTAATGGGATCCCACTCATCATAGCCCAGAATAAGGTTGTTAGATATAAGTGCATAATGGTTAATAAGGTCCTTGAAAGGAGGAGCTAAAGCACATTAAAAATTTTTTTGATAAGAAAAAGGAGGTTTAAAACAAGTTTGTAAATCATGTTCTAATGATGAAGTAGTTGATTTAGGTTGATGTTGAGTGTAATGGGCACCCCTATTGCACCCAAAACTAACCCAGCAGGAACTCCTTATGATTCTGGTATGGTTTGCTTGTATTGTGTTTTTTTTTTGTTTTACAAAGTCTAATGCATGTACTATAAATATAGAATTGAAAGCATAGATACACACAGTTGAAATAATCAACACACTATATTTATATTAATTGCCAAATGAGTAAACCAGTATAATGCCGGTCATGCAGTAACTCACTAAATACTCCAGTGATCATATGAAAATTATTTCAAGTGAATATCCTAGTGAGTGCTGAAGGTACATTCATTTTGTTCTCTATCCAGTGGAACTATGAACTCTGTAGGCTAGTTTTCTATGGACTCTATAGACTGGATCTACAGAGTCTTTAGGCAGGTTCTACGGACTCTGCAGGCTGGTCCTACAGACTCTACAGCTAGTTCTATGGACTCTACAACTAGTTCTACAGACTCTGTAGCTAGTTCTATAGACTCTTCAGCTAATTCTATGGACTCTACATCTAGTTCTATGGACTCTATAGCTAGATCTATGGACTCTATAGGTAGTTCTACAGACTCTGTAGCTACTTCTACAGACTCTGCAGGCTGCTTCTACAGACTCTACAAGCTATAGGCTAATTTCTATGGACTCTGCAAGCCACTTCTATAGACTCTATAGGCTAGTCCAGTGATTCTATGAACTCTATAGGCTACATCTACAGACTTTTTAGGTTGTTTCTATAGACTCTACAGGCTTCTTCTACAGACTTTGCAAGATAGTCTAATGCTTCTATGGACTCTGTAGGCTACATCTATGGCCTCTATAGGCTACTTCTATGGACTCTACCAGATACTTCTACAGACTCTACAAGTTGTTCCACTACTTCTACAAACTCTATATGCTATGTCTACGGACTCTATAGGCTACTTCTATAGACTCTACACGCTGCAAGCTGATTTCTATAGACTCTACAGGCTTGTATCTATGAACTCTCTAGGCTGCTACGAGATGCTACAATGATGTGGTTTCTATAGTGATGAGCTACTACAATTACATGACTGCTATAGTGGCATGGCTACTATAGTGGCACAACTACTACAATGGTGTGGCTACTACAGTGGCTGAAAGCACAAACTCCAAAGACCAATCCCAAGGATTGATGTCTAGAGTGCTATAGATGAGAAGGATGTTCTCAAATGCCTAAGTAACTTACAAACTACAAGTGCAACAATTCTTTTCTTCTTATCCAACATGCCTAAAGAAGCCACAAACACTTCCTTTTATCCTTTCTATAAGGGATGACTCAACTCACTTGAGCAATGTGGGATAAAGGATGTGCAACAGTTTATACATTAGAATATTGCTTATGTCTCCCTTGGGTATCATCCCCATAAATTAAATATTTAAATTAACACTTAATATATTGTAATTGGGTTAAATGTTACTTTTTATAGCACTTCAGGCATTAAAATATACTAGTAACTAGACTCTTAATGGTACAAGTGATAGTTCATCAAAAAGCTCTCGTCGAGGAGTATTAAACCCCATCATCAAAATTGGCCTCTGTTGAGTCCTGCTAACTTACTACAAATAGTGAATATGCTTGAAATTGAGTAAGTCAACTACTAAAGTGGGGACATTATAGTTCGCTCCCTTGAAATTAATTGTCCTCAAGCAATTTTAGCCTAGCCTGCTGACTAATCTGCTCACTCTCCCATGTAACATCCTCCTCTTGCAGGTCTTTCCATCTGATCAAATACTCCTTCACTATCATATTTATAATTTTCCTCTCTCTGGTGTCTATAATAGCCTTAAGTACTAACTTGAGCCTCCCCTCCTTATCCAAAGGGGGTAAATCTACAAACTGCACTACACTCTAACCAATGGCTTTCTTAAGCCTAGACACATGAAATACATTGTGCACCTGACTGCCCTCTAAAAGCTCAAGCTCATATGTGACTTCACCCACTCTTCGAATCACCCTATAGGGGCTGTAAAATCTAGGCTTTAGCTTCTCTGCTCTACTCTTCTTAAGTAATGACTGCCTATATGGCTATAGCCTCAAATACACCATGTCCCCTACCTTGAAACTGTGATCTACCCTATGCTGATTAGCATACAACTTCTACTAATTTTGAGCCTATTATATATTCTCCTTGAGTGCTCTCAGGATATCTTGACTATCCTTCAACAGGTCTTTATCTTTAGGCACTCTTCTGTCCCCCAAAACCATATCCATGAAGCTTGGGGCTTCATACCTGTACAATGCCATAAATGGAGTCATCCTGATGGTCATGTGATGCATGGTATTGTAACAATACTCCCCCATGTGTAACCACTTAATTTAGGCTCTTTGCTATGAAATCACATAGTTCTGCAAATAAACTTCCACCCATTTATTTACTATCTCTATCTGCACATCTATATGAGGATGGTAGCTCATACTAGGTGTAAGATCTATACCGCACAACCTAAACAACTCCCACCAAAAGGTGCTCATGAACTTGTTATCCCTGTCACTGACAATAAATCTCAGTAACCCATAACACCTAAAAACCTCCTTGAAGAACAAATCTGCCACCTGAGCTACTGTATAAGTGGAAGGCATAGTAAAGAAGTGAGCAAACTTCATCAATCTGTCTACCGCCACATAAATGTAATCTCTTCCCTACACTCGTGGTAGGCCAATGATGAAGTCCATAGAAATGCTTTCCCATTTCCAGTCTAGAATGGGTAAGGGCTATAGTAAACCAACAAGAAACATGTGCTCTTCCTTATTCTACTGACAAACTACACACTCCCTGACATGCCTCTAAACACTGTCCTTGAGCCCTCTCCACGAGAACCGGTCTCAGATCTGCCTGTAGGTCTTGAAGACCCCTAGATGCCTAGTCATAGGTGCATCATGAAACACCCTCAGTATCATCTCTCTTAAGTGTGATGATGGAATCAAATAAATTCTATCCTAAAATCTGATCAACCCATCTATCACCTCATAGAGATCATCCTGTATAGTATCTAAAATCAATCCTAAATCCCAAGCATCTCTGACATATTCTGATATAATCTTAACCCACCAATCTCCTAAAATCTTTGTAATAGCACAAATGTGAGGTCTTCTAGATAAGGCATCAGCTACTACATTCTTCTTCCCTTTGACAAACTCAATGTCAAAGTCATAAGCCTACAATTCAGTGACCCACTTTTGTTGCCTATCATTCAAGTCTCATTGGCCCATGAAGTACTTTATGTTATTGTGATCCATCTTGATCACAAAATTCCCTCCAACCAAGTAGGATCAAAATTTGGCTAAAGCATGCATGATGGCCAACATCTCCTAATCATAAATAGAATATCTCCTCTCCACCCCTTGGAGCTTCCTACTCTCAAAAGTAATGGGGTGCTTCTCTTGCATTAATACTACTCTAATCCCATCACTTGATGCATCACAATGAAGCTCAAAAGGCTTTGTGAAGTTGGGTAGAGATAGAACTGGACATGAAGACATCACTTGCTTGAAATGTTCAAAACATTATTGTGCTACCTTTGTCCATACAAAATCACCCTTCTTGGTGAGGTCTGTTAATGATGTTGTAGTCTATGAAAAACCCTTCACAAATCTCCTATAAAAACCACATAATCCAAAAAACCCTTTGAGTTATGTAAGGCTTGTTAGAGTAGGCCAATCAACAACTACCTTAATATTTTTTGGATCCACTTTAACTCCCTCATCACTAAAAATATGGCCAAGGTAGAGCAACTTTGTCATGCCAAACTCACACTTCGATTCCTTGGCATACAGTGATTCCTTCTCCAAAATGACCAGCACCTCCTCTAATTGTTGTAGGTGTTCCTCCCAAGTCCTACTGAATACTAGGATGTCATCAAAGAATATCAATACAAATCTTCAAAGCTTCCCTCTGAACACCTAATTCATACAACTCTAGAAGGTAGTTGGAGCATTGGTTAGCCCAAATGGCATAACCAAAAATTCAAAGTGCCCATAGTGACACCTGAAGGCAATTTTTTCTATGTCCTCCATTCATATTCTGATTTAATGGTATCCTGACCGTAAGTCTATCTTAGAGAAATACTGTGCTCCATACAGCTCATCAATCAGCTCATCAATCCTTGGGATGGGGTACCTATTCTTAACTATCTTCTTATTGAGAGCTCTATAATCAATGCACATATGCATTATCCCATCCTTCTTCTTTACCAAAACAACCACTGAAGCAAAGGGGATTTTGCTTGGCCTAATATGTCCCATCTCCAATAACCCCTTTATCGACTTCTCTATCTCATCCTTATGCTTTTTAGGATGGTGGTATGGGGTGATGATGACTGATTTAGCCCCCTTCTCTAGCTCGACAACATGCTCTATACCCCTCTCAGAAGGAACCCCATGGGGAATGCTACCAAACACCTTATCATGCCTAAAAATGATCTCCTATACATCTGGATGATAGATTTTAACCTACTGCTCTAGAGGCATAGGCATGATCAAACATTCAGCTGCCCATTCCACATCATCATGTCTAAATAACCATTCCATCCTCTTTAATGATACCACCCTGAGCCTGCCATTAGGTAAAGCTTAAAGCACCACCTTCCTACCCTGATGCTAAAACCTCATCTCCAACTTAGCCAAGTTGAAGGTAAACTCTACCAGAGAAGCCATCCATATCATTCCCAAGATGACATCATAATCACCCAATTTAACTACATAGAAATCATCCTCCAACTCATAATCTCCTCCCAATCTGATACAAAGATTTGAAATCTTCTGGGTGCATAATAACTTGTGGCCATTGGCCACCATGACTCTGAACCCCACGTGCTCTTTGGTCTAAAGGCCTCTCTTGGCCACTAATTTTGCATTGATAAATTTATGCATTGCCCCTGTGTCGATCAATGAAACCACATGCTGCCCCTGAATCATCCCTCTTACCTTAAAGGTAATGGCCTTCTACACCCCTGTCAACCGAGCAAGAGACTTCTCATCATCCGAACTCTCCTCAGTAGTGTTATCACCCTAACTAGATTTCAAATCTAAATGTTGCTCCTTATCCTCGAAAGGTGATTCATCTGCTAAAAAATACTCCATTGGTTTAGCCTTCACCTTAAGCAGACATTCATGGGAAAGAGTCTATGGCTCCCTACAATGAAAACATAGTTTTTTCTTCTTGAGCTCATTGAGGGTGTCACTCTCCAACCCTTTAGTTTCCCCCTTAGGCCATTGAGGGTCCTTCTGAAATGTCTTTATTTCCTTATCCTTCTTAAAATGAGAGTCCTTAGAGTGAAGTTTACTCTTATAGGAAGAAGATGCTAGGTCTCTCATTTTCTTAATAGCCTCTTATAGTGAAGAGGGGTTGTGCCCCTTTACCCATCCTTGTAAGGGATCAAAAAGCCCATCCATGAAAAGAACAATGAGTCTCCTTTTAGATATATCTATCACCAATATGGCTAGCTTTTGGAACTGATATAGGCCTCCACAAAACCCCACTATTTAAGCTGTGCTAGCTCCTTGAAATGCAATTTTGGGTCCTTAGTGTCAAATCTGTCAATAAGCCTCTCAATAAACTCTGCATGTGTATCTATCTAGTTATGGCCAAGTGTGACATACCATGGTGCCACCACTCATGGGCACTCCCATCCAAGTGCAATGCAACATACTTAATTGCATCATCCTCGAGCATGGGATTAAGCTGGAAATAAGTGTCTAATTTTTGGACCCATGTTCGTGCTGAAGTCTTCCCTATACCATCATAGTATGGAATAGACAACTTTCCTAACTTCTTCCTCATCTCATAATTTTGTTGCCTATTTCCTCTCATGGGCATATGCTTGAGTCTAACATCCATATACTCCCTGAAGGACATTTTACCCTAAAAATCTAGTCCAAATTTTCTCCAATCCTCTAGTATTTGGTCATGTATCTCCTGTTGTGCGAGACCAACATTATTCTAGTCATTCTGTCTCAAAGGGAACTATGGCATGAGTGGTCTTGTAGTAGAAGAACCTACTCTCACATGTTTCTAGGCTCCTCTATTAATAAATGCATCTCCACTACCTCCATTACTCTCTATGCCTACTTGGTTAGCATTATTACCCTGGTTGGCATTATTTCCCTAATCTACTCTAGTCAAGTGTTGTGTAATTGCTAGAGCCATCTGCTGTAATGTAGCCCGTAGCTCCCTTTGACCCCTGGCAAGATCACTGAGCATCATCCTAGTGCTAGGTTCTCCCCTTTCCCCATCTCTGTCACCCATGGTTGGTGTTGAAAAAGGGTCACCCTCCTCTTTAATCTCTAAAAAAAATTATAAGTCTGGGTTTGGCCAATTTCTCCTCAATAAGTACTAATGTGTTGGACACATGAAACCTCACAGGATGGTAGGAAAAATAGGCTCTGATACCACTGTAATGGGCACCCCTGTTGCACCCAAAACTAACCCAACAGGAACTCCTTATGACTCCAGTATAGTTTGCTTGTATTGTTTTTTTTTTTTTGTTTTACAAAGTCTAATGCATGTAACATAAATATAGAATTGAAATCATAGATACACATAGCTGAAATAACCAACTCACTATATTTATATTAATTTCAAAATGAGTAAATGAGTATAATGCCAATCACGTGGTAACTCACTAAATACTCTAGTGATCGTATGAAAATTATTTCAAGCAAATATCCCAGCAAGTGCCAAAGGTGCATTCATTTTATTCTCTGTCTAGTGGAACTATGAACTCTACAGGCTAGTTTTCTATGAACTCTACAGACTGGATCTATGAACTCTACAGGTAGGTTCTACAGACTCTATAGGCTGGTCCTATGAACTTTGCAACTAGTTATATGGACTCTACAGCTAGTTCTATGAACTCTATAGCTAGTTCTATAGACTCTATAGCTGATTCTACAGACTATATAGCTAGTTTTATGGACTCTATAGCTGGATCTACGGACTCTACAGCTAGTTCTACAGACTTTGTAGCTACTTCTATGGACTCTACAGGCTACTTCTATGAACTCTATAGGCTACAGGCTGATTTCTATAGACTCTATAGGCTGCTTCTATAGACTCTGTAGGCTAGTCCAGTGCTTCTACGAACTCTGCAGGCTACATCTACAAACTCTACAGGCTACTTCTACAGACTCTATAGGTTGGTTCAGTGCTTTTACAGACTCTGTAGGCTACGTATATGGACTCTATAGGCTACTTCTACAGACTCTACACACTGGTCTAGTGCTTCTATGGACTCTACAGGTTGTGTCTATAGACTTTATAGGCTACTTTTATAGACTCTATAGGCTGCAAGCTAATTTTTATAGACTCTGCAAGCTTGTATCTATAAACTCTCCAAGCTACTATGAGATGTCATGGTGACGTGGTTGTTATAGTGATGAGCTGCTACAATGACATGATTGTTATAGTGGCATGGTTGCTAAAATGGCATAGCTGCTATAGTGGTGTGGCTGTTACAGTGGCTGAAAGCACAAACTCCAAAGACCAATCCCAAGGATTGATGTTTAGAGTGTTATAGATGAGAAGGATGTTCTCAAATGCCCAAGTAACCTACAAACTACAAGTGCAATAATTCTTTTCTTCTTATCCAACATGCCTAAAGAAGCCACAAACACTTCCCTTTATCCTTTCTCCAAGGGGTGACTCAACTCACTTGAGCAATGTGGGATAAAAGATGTGCAATAGTTTATACATTAGAATATTGCTTGTCTCCCATGGGTATCATCCCCATAAAGTAAATATTTAAAATTAACACTTAGTATCTTGCAATTGGGTCAAATGTTACTTTTTACAGCACTTCAGGCATTAAAATATACTAGCAACCAGACTCTGAATGGCGCAAGTGATAGTTCACCAGAAAGCTCTCGTCGAGGAGTATCAAACTCCATCATCAAAACTAGCCTCCGCTGAGTCCTACTAACTTACTACAAATAGTAAGTATGCCTGAAATTGAGTAAGTCAACTGCTAAAGTGGGGACATTACATTGAGAATTGGAAGAAGTGTTAGTAGGATATTGATTATCATTAGTATTAGAAGATGATGGAAGAGTGGTAGAAATAGAATTATAATTTTTATCCAAGGGATAATCATAAATTAGATCATCAAAAGTAATAAGGTCATCTTACCCCAACTCATTTAAATGAGTTAGAGAAGAATCTTGGATAACATGATATGTTATAGATGAAGGAGTGTAGATAGGTTGGGGGCCAATGAAAGCCATCACCCTTCGCATATTATTCATGTTAACCACATTCTCTTTGGAATTTGGTTCAACAAGACTTTCTACATTTTTGGTGGAAGGGGTAGGCTTGTCTTGGGTGTCTTGAATTGGTTGATGATTAGGTAGAAGGTCTTTGTAGATAGATAAATGAGCATTTGCCTAATTCAAGGCTTAAGTTTTATCATGTGATCTAAAATCCTTAAAAATAATTTCATAATCTTATTGATGCTTACAAATTATGGAATCATGATCAAAATTAGGACCAAGAAGAAAATCCATAGCTAAATTATGAATTTTTCTATAGGTCTCATGATAATGACCCCAACTAGTATAAAACCAACAAAACTTATTAGGATCATACCAAGATTTCATAGGATGAGTAGGCTCAAGCTCTCGTGGAAGAGGCTTGGGTAGATGCTTAAGCAATTCAGCTGAAGATAAAGGTTTGTGAATGTTGATGTTGTTTGGTGAAGAGAAATGAGGCTTAGTATATTATTGAGAAGGGGGAATTGGATCTAAAGATTGGTTAGGAATGACAACTTGAACATTTTGAATGGTGTCATAAGAATCTGTAACACCATCATTGGTTATATTGTGGTTTTTATTATTTAATAATAGATGAGGACCCACAAAAGGTTGGGGTGGCTCAAATTGATGCATTAGGAAATCTTGACATTTAGCTTGGTCAATAGCCTCCTCCAAGGTACATGGAGAGAGAGTACAGGCCTGATATTATAATTAAGGAAAAAGGCCATTGGTAAAGAGATGGAAAAGATTATCATCATCCATGTTATGTTCATATTTGTTTGACAAATTTTTCCATCTTTTAATAAAGGCTTGATATTTTTCATTTTTGTTTTGTTTACAAATTATAAAATGGGCCAAAGTGTTTTTGGGAAGATCACTAGTTTAGAATTCTTTCACTAAAGCATTCACTAAATCCTCCAAATTAGTAATGGAATGTGGGCTAAGGTAATTATACCAATATAAGGCATCAATTATGAGGGTTTTGGTGAGGAGCTTAGTAGCATCAAAGGTGTCTAATTTGACCCAATCCTTATAAAGATTTCCAAATTTCTTAAGATGAAGGGTAGGATCGGTTGATCCATTATAATGAATTGTAGGTGTTATACCTCCTATATTAATGTTATAAATTTTAGTAGTAAGACGCTCATTTTTTTGATACTTGATGGCTTTTTTGACCAAATCAGGTTGAGGAATGAGATTGCCTTGAGAATATCAAAGAGGGGTGGGGGGAACATTCTAGTTATGTATGCCCTAAGTTGTTGGTTGAGGATGAGATTGAAGATGGAGAAGGTGGTTTTGCATTCTCATCATTTGATTTATGTTATGAGCTTGAAATGTATTCATTTGATTAAGAGTTTACAAGAAAATTTGATGTGTTTGATTAGCATTATTAGAATAATTAGGATTGGTATTAATGTTAGTATTAGTGGCTTGGATACAACTATTGGCGTTGATAGGAGCTTGAGAAGTATTATGAGAATGTGATGCACTAGTGGACAAATTTCCTTGTGTATCAAAATATGGACTATTGAATGGTTGAGAGGAAGAAGCACTATAAGCATGATTACCTTGGGTAGTAAATGAAGCACTAGTAGATGGATTAAGGATAGTTGACCTTAAGAAAGGCCCACTAGATGTAGAACCTGTCATGTTAGTTGAGATATTAGGCATGGAGATAGAAGAAGTTAAAGAAGAGTTCATGGTATGAAAAGAGGTAAAAATCAAAGGATGAAGTTGAGACTAAAATAAATTGGTAACCCCAAATCCAATTAAAAATGTAGGATTAGGTCAATGAAGCCCTTAAACTTGACCACTAATCATAAGATTGTAAATGGTATAAGGATCCTTTCCTTGATGTTGATAAAATTTAGAGATAAAGAATAGAATTTCATGAGTATACTCTAATTCAAGTTGGTATTCTAATGAGAAAAAAGGATTATGTTGTGAAGAGGTATTATGAAGGGTCTCATAGTTCATTGTGTGAGTGTAAATATGAACATTCGAACATTCAAGAGAGGATCCCTACTCTATCTATGGGAGGCCCTATGAGAATTGGTAAAGTTCATCATATCTATTGACTACAACCTAGTGTCATTATCAAATTAAAAGTTCATGATGAAGAGAATGTAATAAATATGAGAAATCAAAGGACTAAGAAGTGACTAAAATAGTACATGGTTGATTGGGTTGACTTAGCATAGAAATAAGGACTACAAAATTGCATAGGGTTGATTAGGTTGATCCATTATAGTGCATAGAGATAGTAAAAAGAGGTAAAAGGGGTTGCAGATAGTACAAGGTCGACTAGGTTGACCTAGTACAGCAGACAAGAAAGAAAAGAAAGTTTGTAACAAGTTATGAACTAAAACAAGACAATTTTTGTAGCTAATCCAAAAGAGTAAGAACCAAAGGGAAATAAATAGTCAATTAGATCAATGTTGGCCAATCCAATTGAGGCACATAATATAAAAACTTGTACTAACATTGGATAATGTAAGTTTTTGCACACACAATTGAGTAAAAAGTAAGTAATAAACTTGAAAATTAAAGAGCTAACTAATTTTTCAACCTAAGAAGTTTATTAGATTATTAAGAAATGATTTTAAATGTGATGGGAAGTTGACTGTAAGCAAGGAACTAGATAGCAATATAAGGATGGTTTTAGGTTGTTTGGTTTGAAAGGGGTTGTAGTGGCAATGATATAGGCTTGGTATTGAGGTCTACCCCCTCACTTCACACATAGAAATGATAAGGGTGTTAGGTACTTATCCAAAATATACCATTAACCATGCTTTATACTTGACCAGAGTATCAAGTCAGCTTCCCCCTTGGTGATGAAATATAATTAGGTTGGCTTTAGGTAAACAAATTTTAAAATGCTTATTTATATTTTGTGAGTTGGCCATGTGCATATAAAATAGAAATAGTGATACTAAATGGTTAATTAAAAACTCCTTAATTAGACTATGAGAACTATTCTAAGTATGAAAGCAGTAAGAAAGGAAAGGTGTGAACTACTTACTAGCATATATAGATTAATTCCAACTTAAAATAAGGTATAGTTTTGACACTTTATGCACAAAATATAGAACAGGGTCGATAGGGTCAAACCTATACTACAAAATCAAGGTCTAAAAATGAACAGGGTCAACTAGGGTTGACCCAGTTATTTAGATAGCATATAGAACATAGAACTAGGCTGATAGGGTCGATCCAGTTAATTGTGTAGGGGCAGTTTTGAAGACTACAAACTATGAAAGGGAAGACATAAAATAAAGAGATAGAGAGATAGAAAAAAACCTTGGTGAATTAGAGATTCTGAGAATAAATATTTTTAGTCAAGAACCTTGGTATATGCCTAAAAATTCTACTAATAGGGTCGACTAGGTTGATCAAGCTTTGCATAATCTTGCTAGTGAGTGCTTGAGATGTACAAGGTCAACCTAGTATCCTAAACTAGATGTCAAAAAGTGTACAAGGTCAATCAGGTCAACCTAATAGTCTAAACTAGAAGTCTAGAAACTTGCATTGGGTCATTTGAGTTTATTTAATTTCCTATTCCTAAAAACTTATGCACAGAGATTAGAACTGGGTTGACAGAGTTGATCCAATATGATAGATATAGGATAAAAATAATGCTAAAAATAATGAAATAAAGTGAAATAAATCTTTCAAGGGTTAGATTCACATTGAGTTCACCAGAATGTATGCAATCAAAAATGCATCATGTCTATAAATTGATCTTGGCTTGGGAATACATGTATTAAGTGGGAGCATGACTAATATGGGGATCTATTAAACCTGATTAGGGGATCACTTATCACAATACACCATGTGAGGTAGGGTTTCAAATCCTACAATTTAACACAAGCATGTAACAACCCTAAAATAATCCTAAGTTTAATATTTCACCTATGTCTAATAAACAAGAAAGTAAATATAATCTAGTTCACACCAAAGCTTGTAGCAAAAAGTGGGGTGTTAGAAAAAAATAAACAACTAAACTAAACATTAATATAAGACATATACTCACATCAATGTCTATGGAATCCTAATGCATAGGAATAGAAGCACAACTATGTTATATATCTACTCTTACAAAGGAGAAATAAAGTTAAGAATTATCACCTTTGAAGATAAACCCGTCAAGCCTCAATCTCTCCCTTGGCCAAGGTTATTTTTAAGAGATTTTTGTTTTATGTAAGGATAAAAAATAAAAATAAGATATATGATACACAACCTATCTATACATCCAAAATAATTCTCCATAAGATAAGATTCATATCTCAAAATAAGGTATGGAACCCTAAGCTTTATTCCTCAAGTAAAATGGTCAATAATCAAATGTTCATTTACATTTATTCTTCTTCACTTCTATTCTTAAAAATGGTTGAAAATAAAAATGTGTGTGTGTGTGTGTGTGTGTGTGTGTGTGTGTGTGTGTGTGTGTGTGTGTGTGTGTGTGTGTGTGTGTGTGTGTGTGTGTGTGTGTGTTTTGTGTGTGTGTGTGGATCTTTCCCTAAATCCTCTTGAAAATGTTAGCTATACAGGGTCAGCCATGGTCAACCCTGTATGTTTTCGAGGACAATTCACTAGGTCTGAGCTAGGTCAGCTGAAAGGCTAACAAACCAAAAAAGTGAAAAATATCCCTAATCTATACAAGGTCAACCATGGTTAACCTAGTATAACCAACAATCCAAAATGGAATTAAGGCAATAAAAATAGGATAAAAAGAAGAAAATGATTGGAATGGGTAGGTCTAAGAATAATAAGCTTAGGGTTAATATTTTTAGGAGATGAGTGTGTAGATAGAAAGTGGAAAAAGGGGAAATAATATTATGAATAATCGATGCATATTCCCACCCCTTTTCTATTACACCCCTTAAGGCATGCACTCAAAGAGATTGAGACTCGACATGTTCTTTCAAGATACAATGTGTTAGTAATCAATAAAAGTTTGAAAAGATTGTGTATACACCATGTTCATGGCTAATATTCATGTGATCTTCCTAGATCTATCATTTTTCCCATGGATGGACCTTATCATCATTGGAGAGATTACATAAGGCTATTTAAACCATAAAATTCCCCAAAATCATGGTATTATCCTCTTTGGAGCTTTGAAGAAACCTATAAAATATGATTGAAATTTCATCCTTGAAGATCTAGGATTTAAAAACATGGTAAAACCTTGTATCTAGTGGTTTGGCTTTAAAGACTTATTTATCAAACATAAAAAATATAATTGAAACAATGAATATGCCATGATCATGCTTGAGCTAATAATGGTTTAGATATTATCAGTTTCACTCTCCATGTTGAGAGGGTTGAAAACCACCAAAAATCTAAGAAAAGGGGGAAATCAAGAGTTTAAACACCTTTTGACCACTTTAAATAGGCTAGATGGGGTCATGGAGTGTTTTTAAAACATAATATGACCTTTTTAATCTTTTATAATGTCTAACTCTCTTAAAATGACTTTAATGATCCAACTATGACCTCTTGACCTTTTATATCCTCAAATGCACCTTTTTGGGACCTTTTGATGTGTTCATGGCTTGTCATGCTTCTCAAGGATTATTTTAACCTTAATCTTCATTTTAAATCACTATTTATGACTCCTTTTCCTTAATTATAGCCTTATTTTTCATTGATAAGTGGTGATTAGACTATAATGGGGGCTGATGAAGACTTTTTGACTACTTCAATTGCTTTGATCATGGTTATCATAAGACATTAATCATGGGATGGACCTCAAAAAGGATGGTATTACCCTATTATATGACATAAACTCTCATTTTTTAGGCATTAATCTTTGAAAATTATCTCATATCTTCAACTATCAACTAGGCCTCACTAAGACATCATGGCCTTAAGGTGGCACATTAAGATTTCTTACAAGACTAGGCATTAAGGAGTATTTTGGGTGTCTTTTTACATGAATAGAGGCCAGACAAGATTGGAGACCTTATAAAATACCTTGACACACATACACATTTAAAAACATGCAAATAGACTCACTAATAGTCCTAATACAAATTATGACTCTAACAGTGATTATAAGACTCATCCAAAATAGTAAAATTATAAGGAACCTTGATAACTTATGAATACCTAAACTTGAATCCACCTAATCATCCTCAAAATTCTTGAAAAGATTTTAAATTTTACTAATATTTGCAAATAATACCCCTCTCCAAGTGTGTAAGTGTCCTAGGGACCATGGGTGGCTAGGATAGCAAACAATACATTCCAAATGTTCACATGCTACTACATGATTATATCTTTCACATATTATATAAGTATTATTTTGAGATTAGTGACTTGAAATATATGTCCCTCATCTCAAAAGGGGGCATCACAATGGGATTGCCTTGATAATTCAAGCCTCTGTGAGCAAAAAAATCATATTTATGACAATATACAATTTTTAGAATTAAAATATGTCAAATTTTTCAAATGATGGGAGCATGTGACATGCATGTTCACTCATTCCTATATTTTCTTGAATATATATTCCCATACACTTGATGCATAATCATGAGCATGTGTAAAAATAGTTACAAGTTTCAAATGATTACAAGTTCAATTAGAATTGTATGTCAATTGAATATAATATAGGGGGCATGATATTCACTCGTGTTCATGTTACTACAATGTAAATTTAAAAAAATCACCATTTAAAAGTTCTAAAAGATTCAATATAATATATATCCATCTGTAATGGTGTGATTCATCTCATTTTACAAGTGTGTCATATTAGAGTCTAGTGACACTCAACATCTATGGTTTCACGAACCACATTTGGTGGTTTTACCCCATATTCTACTACAACTCTTCAAGTAAGCCATGTTAGAGTCTACTTATACTCAATGTATATGGTTTAACTATAGCAAGCCACATTTGGTGGTTCTATCTATTCAATAATTCTATAGAGTACTCTACTATATATAATATGAGAGTTGGAACATACACTTTTTTTTATTTTAAGGTACTTCATTGGTCTTTAAAAAAAATTGAGACTTGATCACTCTAAATTTTCCCTAGGTTCATTATCCTTCAAATGCCTAAACAAAGAGGCACACACTTATACACTGTTTAAGTTACAAGGAAACTATATTGCATATTATTTCAAGTGCATTCTTCCCTTTCTCTATTTTCAAACTTAAAACTTTCAAGTTTTAAATTTTCAATTTTAAAATATGAACAATAACTAATTTCAATGGCATTGTTGTAGGTTTTGTATTGAGGCATCTTGCACAATCAGGATTCACATAAAAATACAAAGTGTGTACACACACTTATATATTAATCTCATTTACTTTGGTAATTACACTTCATTATATCAATATAATAAATGGTATCAATATAATAAATGGTGGGAAAATGTAGACACTTAAATTTAATCATTAAGTGATTGATATTTATATTATTGACATCTTTATCTTTCTTGGGCTATTCACCATTTTGTTAGCTTTAAATCTCTATGAAAACCTTCACTATTATACTTACTACCTTGTAAATATTTTAAAAAACATTTAGACATCCCTATTTTTCTTACATATTCCTATTATCCAAATCCCAATATTTTTTCTCCTTTTGGGATGAGACCAAATGAGGTCAAATAGGGCCACAACCCAACCTTATCCACCAGTGCGACCTTTTATCTAATGCTCCAAAAGTTAATTTTAAAAATTCAGACAATCCATGTTTGACATCCTATGATTTTATAAAATTTTGTTAATATAAATATTTTAAATCTAACACTATATAAGAACATCAAATTCGCTTAATACACTTACTAGAAACTTAGCAATTACTTGGAAATTTTATTGCACATTGATCAAAAATTCACTAACATTTCGAATTCAAGTTATAATTTATTTCAATATTCATATAAAAAGTATAAATCTATTTTTTTAGGTTAAATTCATTCATTATCAACCATTTAATTCAATTTACTAGTTGCATCCATGTATTGCAAGTGTCAATATTCACACACTTATTCTAGGAGGGAGAACTACATTGATTTTAGGACATTTGGGCTATGTAGAAATAACTTAGATTATATGGGGTTTATAACAATATATCAACTATTCCTATTTTTTAATTCCCCCCAATTCATTTAATGTATATTTTATTTGTGTATGCAATCAGAAATGCATCATGTCTATAAATCAATCCTAACTCAAAAAAGATATATCATACTTACACTTCTCACAACAAAAATACTAGGGAGGGTTCCAAAGCCTCCAGTTAAAAAAAATCAAGTGATAACCCTAACTAAGCCTTATGTTTTCATATTCACTAAACTAATAACAAGTAAAGCAAAATTTAATCTAGTGCTCATCAAAGCTTTTAGCACACAGTGGGGGTAATAAACAACAAAAGTAAACATGCATAAGAGACATATACTCACATCAATGTATATTTAATCCTAATGCATGGAAGAGAAATACAAATTCATATATATCTACTCTTAAAAATTAAGAACAAAGTTAGAAATACTTACCTTTGGAAATGAATCCACCGAGCCTCAATATCTCCCTTGGCCAAGGTGCTTCATAAGAGGTTGTTGTGGTATGTAAGGACAACAAGTATAAATCAGCTCTAGGCTACACAACCTATCAATTCATCTAGAATAATTTTCCACAAGACAAGATTTGTATCTCCAAAAAAATTATGAAACCCTAGGATTTATCTTCAAGTAGAATTATGGATAAGCAGGTGCACAATAGCTCTTACTTCTTTTTATCTTATATACATAATTAAAAAATGATATTATATATAGGCATATTTAACTCTAATCTCTTCCAAAATTTTAGGCTGACAGCATCAACTCAGTTGACCTAGTATTGTAATTCATAATAAACTTACTAGATAATGAACTAAGTTGGCCACCATGGCTGACTTAGTTCTTTATAAGCTATTGCAAATAACAATACACAGTCAACCCTACTAACATAGTCATGTAAATTTCCAAAAATGGGTTTAGGTTAGGGAAGGGATAATGAAGGTGGTAAATGACTAAAAGAGGGTGAAAATAGGAGGTAAATATTAGGGGAATGGTTTTTAGGAGACAAGTGTGTATATATCAAGTGGAAAAATGGATAACAATCCTAAAAAGTACTAATGGTCTACCCACCCCTTTCCCAGTGCACCCCTTAGGGTGTGCACTCAAAGAGATTAAAACTTGATAGGTTCTTGTAAGATAAAGAGAATCATTAATTTATAAAAGTTTAAGTATATTATGTGTATACATATGCCCCACTTGGTGCTTATCATGTGTCATGTAAGTACAACTCAGGATGGTGCTTTAGGAATAGAACAAGATGACACATCATGTTGATGCTAAGTAAAATGCAATAAGGAGAACATAAGATAAATGAAAGGACTTAATTGAAAAACACATACCTTTACTTAACTTAGTTCTATAGATATATAAGGATATGTGAGAGATGTGAAGGCATCTAATGTGAAGAACATTGGATGAACCTACAGAGATTAGTGCAAAAAAGAGAAAAAAAAAAAAAAAAAAATGGAATATAGTCATATAGTAGTGTAAAATATTCTCTATGACATCATGATTTCAGAACATTTTATGGTTAGCAAAAAGAGTTAGTAGAGACAAATATATGAGGATCTTAGAAAAATTGGTAAATTAAGATTGTTAAGGCAAGGTTAAAACAAAAATATTGAGGGCAAATGAATGACAAAATGATGGAAATTGAATGACAAATGATTATAGAACACAATAAATCAAATTGGAAATCATGTAAAACATAAATGTCAAAAAGGAATGTAGAACATACAAAATCAAATTGGGAAGCATGTAAAACATGAATGGCAAAAAAAGAATGTAGAAAATACTAAATCACATTGGGAAGCATGTAAAACATGAATGGAAAAAAATAATGTAGAACATACAAAATCACATTAGGAATCATGTAGAACATGAATGACAAAAATAAATGTGGATCAATATAGAAGACAAACATGTAAAGATAAACATGTAAGAATGTCAAATGTCATATGTAAGATAAGTGAAGTCCACAAAAATAAAATAAGAACATGATTGGAGAAATGAAAATCAAAAGCTATAAAGGATGAAAACTCAAACTTAGTGCTTTTTCTAAGTTACAATGTAAGAAAACACAACCACCTAGTGACATGACTATTATGACAATGATATGGTGTGATAAATGGTGTAAGGGTGTTTGTGAGGAAGGCCTGGTTGTATCCAAGGTATTACAATGCAACACACAAAATATAAATCAAGAGGCATAAAAAAGGTAGATGTGATCAAGTATGTGATTAGATAAAATCAATATCCAACAAGGGGAACATAAATAAAATATGATGTGAATAAGAAATGTGAGGCACCACATGGGTGATGTGAATGTATTTAGTAAGAATGAGACACACTAAGCAAGTGAAAAAGGCTAAGAACTATCAACACCAAGGACTTAGGACACTTTGACTAATAAATACAAATATTGGGATAAAAAATGAATTACAATGGACCTCAGCTTTACTGTGAGGCCAACTTTAGAGTTTGAGATTTGATTAGAAGAAGTAGATGTGCTTAGAATCACATCTTTTAGTGTGATCTAACTTAAGATTATTTTTTCCCTCTAATCATTGCCTTTTATTTGTATTTTATGATTTGGTTGTTAACTTGTTTTGGATTTTTCTATTTTACCTCCTCCATATGAATTTAGAGAATCAAACATGAGTTAAATAGGTGACACACACAAGAGAGATTACACTTGGTCACTAGAGAAAAGGACCTAAAGATCAATGTGTCTAAAGGCTCCTAGACTTGCCCAAAAGTAAGTGTGAAGTCTCAAAATTGACCAATGTGAGCCTTAAATGAAAGGAAATAAGGGAAATATGGGGATCATGAGATATTTATCTATGTAATAAGTGATACAATGATGAATATGCTTGTATCTGATCACAAGGAGGTAAAATAGTTCTATAAAAGGGATGGAACTATGCTTATGATATTTATGTCACCAGAGAATCCATGCTATCCTACAACAAATATAGCATAAGCACTAATGAACGTAGTAGTCATCCCAAAAAGTGTTTTAAAGATGTTTTAATGTGGTAATTTGTGAGGATATCCTAGCCCTATTTATGGTCTTACACTGTAACTCACAAGGTGAAAACCAATGAGGTAAATGCTAAATAATTGTGGGAGAGAAATAATCATAAATCTACTAAGGCAAATAATGACATAAAAAGACAAAAATGAAAGAGATATATGAGAACCAAAATCGAAACAATTACTAAATGTAATGTGTAAGAAAACCAAAGAACCCAAAGGTGACAATGATGTTAGTAGAGTGTGACTAAAAGAAGTAATATACGTAAAAACAAATAAACGTGAGACAAAAAATAATGAGAAAGATATATGCTAATGTCTATATCAAAGATGAGCATGTGAAATACAAGTCTATAAGTCTCAAAAGGTATATTAAAGTTGAATGTGTTTGTTATTATGCATTGTAGAATAAGAGTGGGCACCATAAGATTCCCCAATAGGTAAGTGGATGTAGGGATGGGCATTTCAAGATGCCCCAAATTCTAAAGGGGCATGTGGAAGGGCATCATAAGATGTCCCAACATGTGAGGAAGAGTGAGGTAACATTGAACCATTAAAATTATTTGCATTGGGTTGGTAGGTGCATTTATAGATATGTAAATGTGTTGTTATGTTAGATTTTATGGATGTTGAATTTGACATAGGATGTGTAGGAGTGGTATGAAGAGGTAAAGGAGGTAAAGGAAGACCATGTATGATATTCTTTGGAGTATTAATTTGAAATAGGTACTCCTTTGGTTCATGTGACCTAAGAGGTTGAGGTTCAATGGATGCAATGATATGTTCAGAGTTATTCATATTAACTATCTTTTACGTATTGGTGTAGGAATAAGGATCAACTATGGTTTGAACAACATTAGTGGATGAGGTGTAGGTATGGGATAATTTTTGTTGTTCATTAGGTAGTTAATGTTGATGTGATTGTGGTTCTTGAGATTGAATTTGAGAAGGTTGAAGATAGTCTTGATAATGATGTTTTGTGAGAGTATCAAGATTGAAATGTTGACCAAGCAAGGAAGCAAGAAAAAATCAATGAAGATAATGACAAGACTTGTGAGAATGACCTATAGTAGCATGCCACCAACAAAAATTGTCAATATTGTACCATTTTGGAGGAGATTTTGAAGGATCAAAGCTCATGATTTTAGAGGGTGGAAATTTATTCTTAAGTTATTCTAGACTCAAGGGTGGGTGGCTTGGGTTAAAATTGGTTGAATTGGATGTTCCATTTTGAGTTTAGGGAGGCTTGTATGAATCACTGTTATGAGAAAATGATTGGAAAGGTTCTTTAGTAGTTGTTTTATGTTTTTCAAATTGAGTCATAAGAAATTCTTGAAATTATGTTTGGTTTAAGGCTTCTTCTAAAGTTTAAGGTGAGAAGATTCAAACTTTGTATTGAAGGGGAGATTTAAGATCGGTAACATATAGTTTTAAAAGAGTATCATCATTCATGTTATGGTCCACTTTGTGATCTAGATACTTCCATTGTTTGATGAAAGTGAGAGTAGATTCATTAGGAAGTCACTTGGCATTGATGAAATGGCTAAGATAATTTTTAAAAAGGTCATCATGTTGGAATTCCTTCACTAGAACATTGACTAAATCCTCTAGTTGTAAGATGGAATGTCTAGGAAGTTAGTTGTATCATTCAAGTGCATCACCAACAAAGGTTTTAGCTAAGAGCTCAATGGCAATAAAGGTATTAGTTTGGATCCATTCCTTGTAGATATTATCAAAAGACTTAAGAAAAATAGTACAGTCTTTAGTCCCATCATATGTGATAGATGGATAAATTTTTACAATATCTATGGATGTAATGAATTGGGATAAAGGTTCATTTTTAAGATGTTGAAGAGTTTTATTATGTAAAATAGGTTAAGGGATGATATTTTCATTGGCATATCTAATAGGAAGAGGAATAAAATTTTGATTTTTTTGAGACATGATGACTTAAGGTGGTTGACTAGTCATGTGTAATAAATGTTATTGTGTGTGCATCATTTGAGAATGATTAGTTGTTTACATGATGTTCATTTGTTAAACTATTTGATAAATAATTTAAGTTGTGTTAATTTTTTAATTAGTATTTGAGGGTGGGGTATTAGTGTTGTTAGGAGGAGGATTGGAAATGTTGGTGGGAGGAGGGATATTTATAAGTAGAGGATTCTCAACATGGGCTTCAACCATATTACTTTTGGAAGTAATAAGGCTTGGTGATTTGGTTATGGGTGTAACTAGAGGATTGTGAATAGTGGTTGTAAGAGGTGGAACATAATGTGAGGTTCCAAAATTTGATGTAGATGAGTTTATGAGTTTATGAATTCTAGGTTTAGAAGGTGTAAAAGTGGTATAAGGTATATAATTTTCATAAAAAAATTTAATGTAATTTTAAATCAATAAATGTAAGTAAACACACATTTAATTGGGTCAATGAGGATGATCCAATTGAGGTACATAACACAAAACCTTGAACAAACACTGGCCAATGTAATTTTTCTTAATACAACATACAATGAGCAAAGAGTAAGTATTCAAATTGGAAAGTAAATGCTAACTAAGAGGTCATCCTAAATGGTTTTTAGATTATTAGAGTTTTATTTTAAGTGTGATAAGAAAGTTGGCTGAAAGCCAAGAACTAGAAAGTAATCTATGGATGGTTTTAAGATGTTTAGGTTGAAAGGGATCTATGTTGGCAATGGTACTAGTTTGGTATTAGGGCCTACCCACTCACTTCACAATCCCATAGTGATAAGGGTGTAGGGTGTTTTGCCAATATATACTATTAACCATGTCTTTATACTTGGCTAGAAAACCAAGTCGACTTCCCCCTTGATGATGAAACCCAAGTAGGTAGGCCTTGGGTAGATAATTTTTTAAATTCATTTTGATATTATGTGATTTGATAGTGTGTGAAAAAAAGATAAAAATAGTGCAACTAAATGGTATATTAAAAACCACCTAATTAGACTATGTGATATATTCTACGCATGTAAGTAACTAAAAGTGAAAGTGTGAAGTAATTACTAACATATAGATGTTAATTATAACTTTGTAACATAGTAAAGTGTCAATTCAAATGATAGTATATGCAGACACTATAATACAGAGTCAACAATGTCATTATTGTATTACTGAAGCAAGGGTCTTTAAAAACTATGTCGGTGGTGTCAACCTAGTCTTTCAAATAGAAGATAGAATATAGAACTAGGTCGACCAAGTTTAATATATGAGGGTAGTTTTAAATATTGTAAACTATGAAAAATAGAATTATAAGGAATAACTAAAATGATAGATAAAGAGAGAAAGGAACCTTGGTGGGTTAGAAGATGCAGAAGAATGTGGAATTGTTGTTGAAGTGCCTTGAATGGTACTTACAAATTTTATCAACTATGTCGACTAGGTTGACCTAGTTCTATAGTTCCTTATTTATTAAACCTTGTTAAGATGACTATAATAGCCTAGTCAACCTAGTATATTTTTTTTAAGTTGTCTAGAATACTATATCAGCTTGGTCAACCTAGTATATTTTCTAGAGCTGAATAAGAGTATTGTGTTGATTAGATTAACCCATTAGCCTATATAGAAGTGAAAACATGTACTATGTCAACCTATTCAACCCAGTAACCTATATCTGATGAAGACCTAAAAAACATAATAGTCATTTTTTATGTGACTATGTGTTAAACTTACACATAGAAATTAGAAACTATACCAGCCCTATCAACCTGGCATCGCAAATATAGAAAATTAATAAATAAAATGATAGAAAATGAAAAACATGAAAGAAAATATGAAAGGGTTAGATTCACATTAAGTTCAAAAGAATGTATGCAATAAAAAATTCATCATGTTTATAAATCAATCCTAACTTAGAGAATATAGATCATACTTACACTTCTGATTGGGGATACATTAGATAATTAGGAGCATGACCAATATGTGGATCCTCTATACCCAATTAGGGGATATATTATCATAAAAATAATACTAGGGAGGGTTCCAAAATCTTCAGTCAATAAAAATCAAGTGGTAACCCTAACTAAGCCCTATGTTTTCATATTCACTAAACTGATAACAAGAAAAGAAAAATCTAATCTAGTGCTCACCAAAGCTTGTGGCACAAAATGGGGGTAATAAAAAACAAAAGTAAACATGTGTAAGATACATATACTCATATCAATTTATATGGAATATTAATGCATGGAAGATAAGTATAAATGCATATCTATCTACTCTTATAAAGGAGGAACAAATTTAGGAATACTTACCTTTGAAGATGAACTCACCAAGCCTTAATCTCTCCCTTGGACAAGGTTATTTTCAAGAGATTGTTGTGGTATGTAAGGATGAAAAGGATAAATCAGCTCTAAGCTACACAACCTATCAATGCATCCAAAAGACTTGTCCACAAGATAAGATTTGTATCTCTAAAGAAAGTATGAAACCCTAAGCTTGCTTCTCAAGTAGAATGGTGGATAAGAAGATGAAAAATAGATCTTACTTCTTCTTCTCTTCTCTAAATAGTGGTAAAATTATATTTTATATATGGGTATATTTAACCCTAAGCCCTTCTAAAACTTTAGGCCGATAATATTGACCCAATTGACTTAGTATTGTCATTCACAAGAAAATTACTAGATAATGAACTAAGTCAGTGACCATGGTTAACTTAGTTCTTAGTACGCTATTTTAAATAATAATATAGAGTCGAACCTATCGACATAGTAATGTAAACTACCTAAAATGGGTTTAGGTTAGGAAAGGGATAATGAAGGTGGCAAATGACTGGATGAGGGTGTAAATAGGATTCAAAGCTTAGGGGCACAGTTTTTAAGAGACAAGTGTGTAGATATCAAGTGGTAAAAGGGACAACAATCTTATGAAGCACCAATAGTCTACCTACCCCTTTCCTGTTACACCCCTTAGGGCATGCACTAAGAGAGATTGAGACTCAATAGGTTCCTATAGTAATTGATAAAATATTGAAAATATTATGCATATACAGTTTGTGTGTAGGAAATAAGGTTTTGTTATTCTAATCACTTTCATGCAACAACTCAACATCTATAGGATAACAATAAGCCAATTTTAATAGGCATAACCATATGTACAAAAAATCACCTAAAAAGTCAACACAAACACAAACATAGTCAAAATATAAGGCCACATTATTCCCCTATTTGACTTAGCATGTCCCTATCCTCATACATTTTAGATTTATATTTTTTAGGTGTGACATAGTTTAGAGACCCTTCCGATTATTTTGACATCAAAAATATACATGCATATTCAACATAAATATAATTTGAGCTATGTTTGCATATTTTATTGAAATTTACTATTTATAGCTCAATTTTGTTTTTGTAATTTATTATAGTTTTCATTCATATTTTGTATTCTAAATAATATTTTGAATGTTTAGTGTTTATTACATTTATTTTATTAAATAAAATTAAAACATTAAACACAAAAAATATTTCACTTATCCTATAGTTGTTTCCTTTATCTGATACCACTTGATATAGTTAAGGGTATTAGGTCTAATGAAGGATAACCTATTCCTTTTAGGTTACCACTTAAACATACACATAGACATGAGATTGAAACCAAACATCACATTTTATTTATCATTATTAATTTAGAACAAAATTTATGTACACAAAATCACACTCTCATAAGACTATAGTACAATATAATAACTCTCTCACACATAGTACCTTGGATGGACTAAACATAAATCTTTGTTAAATTTGGATTCCCACTCTTCACATTCACTTGGAAGTTTTTATTGGCTTGAATCTACTATCTCTAAATCCATCCCTCCTCTTTTGAGTCTCATGGTGTGACTATTTGGATTAAAATTCACCTTGATAATTCTCCAAATAATCACTTTAATTATTATATTTTATTATTGGGCATGGTTAATTACCACAAGTGAAATATAAAATTCATGTCGAGTAGTGGTTTTAAAACACTAGTTAATGTAAGCCTACATTAAATAATGGTTTCATCATGAGATAAATAACATGCTACCCCATGACCTAAAATTTATATTTATTCATTTTAAAATCTTGTTGAAGTGTGAATGATTCCATGGTGGTTGTCTTTGATTTTACAAAACCTACATTTTAAGTGATGCATGATTTCATAACTAATCATATGTTCTTGTATAAATTGGGTCATATATTCATATCAAGATATACATGATAATATATTTATATACCTACATATATTTTTTACAAATGTAATTTCATTGAATAAAAAACTAAGATTACTTTCCATGATAACACATGACACACATGACTCTTTATTTTGAAAGGAGTGATTTGTAGGAACAAGTAAATCCCTCATTTTAAAAGAGAGGCATTTATCCAAATATTGTATTACCATATATTATACCACTAAATATTTTATCACCACTTATCTATCACTAATTTTAAATTCATATTATCAGATTAAAAAATTCCAAGAGAGACTGAGATGAACTAACCATACTAAGAGAGACCAAGACACATTAAGTAGAAAATAGAGAGAGAAAAGTGCCAAATGTCTATTTCCATAATTAATAAGTATATTTTTAGCCTTAGTGCCATGGATTTCCATATTTAATTTATAGTTTTTAGTTTCAACACAAGAGTTACATTGATTATCATTTCACTAGGACATTAATATACTTGCTCAAATTCATGTATGCTTATATGTATATTCAAGTTGTTGACTATATAATGTGGGTACAACTAATATATAAATTTAGAGTCTTTATCTTTCCATTCCTATCTGATAATACTTAATTATGCACTTAATTTTTCTTACTTTGATACATACACATGCATTAACACACCCCCATCAAAATAGGGAATTATCTAGATATCCAATTTTGGTGTATGACCCTCTTATATTGCATCTTTGTTATGCTTTATCATACTTATTATATGTGCATACATTAGGAAATTTTTGGTACACTTTCCACTTGTGTTGGGAACTATATCATCTTCCATTGACTTAGATTTTCCTTATCATTTTATTTTCTCACACTTTAGGTGAATGAAAATACTTACATTCAATCTAAAATGTATGAAAACTTATAGATAAACTATTTATTTTCCCATGTAAGACCTTTGATGCTCTTATAATGTTCAAATATTTGTTTTGAGGTCTTTACTAGTTAATATATGACCCATAATTATATCCCCTTTGACTTGTGGGTATTTTGTGTTATTAGTCACATTTATCATTCATTTATTATTAGATCTATATATCCTCTATGGTAGGCCTATGTGTACATGTGTCTTTATGAAGCTTATAAATACAAATTCACCCTTAGAAATTTAATTATATATTCATGTCATCTTGATTTATACAAACCAAGTTTCTTATGCACATTTACCAAGTCTTATCATGTCATAGAAAAAATATAATTACTTTTGTTTATCTAGGTAAATTAAGTGAAGTTACTTTTCTCATTTTAGGTTTGGGAACACTCAAAATCACTATAAATAAATTGAGCCTTAGTTATAATCATTTGAGACATGTAGTTCTATCTCTCGAGAGGGAGGCCCAAACCACTAACCATTGCACATTTATTTTTTTGAGACATTATGGGAAATAGTCTATAATTTAAATAATAATAAAATTATATAGTTATACACATTATAAAATAAATCAAATATGCATCTACTAAAACAACCCTAGAAATTTCAAGTTATTAAAATAACCAGATATCACTTTAATATCAGTGGGTTACAATCATGTTAAAATGGTCATAATCATCCCATTATTATAACCATGGTCACAATAAACCACTCTAAAATTATAACCCATGTTTGAAACTTAAATTTTAACAAAATAATTATTAGGTATCATTTGCCTTACTGTTTGGACCTATTTTTTCCTATTTTTAGCCTTTTTAAGTGCACACTTACGTTATAAATCAAATATTTATCTATGATCCTCCATAGTCAAGTTTTGAACATATAAATATCTATTTAGAAAAAAATTATATATGTAATTATTTTTATATTCATTATATTTACATAGATTTTCGTTGTGGCATAGTTTTACATTATTGTACATAATGTAATTACCATTATTCACTAAATAAGTAAAACAACTTTATCTATGGAAGAGAGGAGATTTTTATAAAATTTATCTACTTATCAATAAAAAATTTAGCTAATTTTTTGTCACTTCTGGGAACTCATTTCCACTATTAAGTTCTAATGTCTATCACGATATTAATTCTATTTCTGGACTTGAATTAATTAATTAGGCTTATATTACTATTTTTTTACATGTTAATTTGACCTAACTAAAATTAACTGGGTTTTTAAGTCACACTTTATTTTTAATACATTTATCCTAATTAATTTTTTTTGAAACTATGGTCTCTTACACAACTCTTAGGGTTGGATATTTATCCTTTAGGGTGTCATAAAAACATAATTTGTTGTGCACCCCTATGGTTATATATTATTTCACATACTTATAAATATCAATTTATATAATATTTTTAGGGTTAAGTATATTATATTATCTTGGATCTAATAGCCCTATCTTATATATTGCATGATTTTATTCATTCTAAGTCATAGGTTATTCAAAGTTTTTAAAATAATTGAAAGCCTATTGTGATTTAAAAACTGTGCTTGCTTATGTGATTATTCATAAGGTCTTATTTAGAGTCATATTTTTTAAACCCATCCTTAAAATATAAAGATCTATTGTTAAATAATTTGTTATATCTAAAATATTTCTCTTATTATAGATTTACATATTCCTTTTCTCAATATATATTTTAGATGTTATTATGTCATGTGATACTTCCAAATGTAAACATATATATGGCATAATATTATAAAAAAATTCTTGTTACTTATGATGTTATTATTATTGTATAATATGTTTAAATTCATGTTTAGGTATATGTATTCAATAGAAATGGGTATAATTATTGAATGGCATTCAAAAACTATTACGACTTCATGCAATTACTTTATCACTCCATGTATATGTATTTATTCCATTTCCAATGATATAAAAGGCTTATAAAATTATGTGTACATGTCATATTCCATCATATATACTCTTCCATGCATGATGATGTTAGTAGGTAAATATGAATGTAAAACTGTATGTTTGGATGTATGTGATAATTATATATAATGTCATATTTATTGTTAGTAGGGGTTTTATGTTTCAAGATGAGACACCTTTTAAGTTGGGATGAGTGTTAATAGAGCTAAAGGGCAATAATATTTAGTATTATTCACCATTAATTGTAATAAAAAGGAAAAAATGGAGATGAGAGGTGTCTAAAAGAAGTCAAAAGTTCATAAGGCGTAAACAATCATAAATGAATGTGAAGAGTCATTTGAAAGCCTTTATGGGTAATTGTATAGGAAAGTGAAAAGTAGTCCATTTTGTGTGAATAGAAAATATAATTTGGGTCTCGTGGAGTTCTTGTTATTCTTTCCTTCATTTATTTATAGTTTCTCATCATTTAATGTGTTTTATTTATGATTTTTAGTTATTACATTCTACCACTTAAATATAGTTAACAATGGTATGGCTACTATCAAAAATAATGGGTCTCATTTGGCTTGAGGTGAGGATATGTAGTGGAGATCCTGGTTGATGCAATGGTTGCAGCGTAAAATCATTGATGCACACTATGATGGTGATTTGGGTCCAAAAACATCAGTTATATGCCCTCATGGAAATTTTTTGCAAGAATATAGATCGATAGTGAGCATTAAAGGACATGACCAATTGATCACTATGGTACATGAGAAGACTTGAAAGTATTGAAAAACAAGATTAATGACATGGTAAAAATACTTTCAAGCTTTGGAAATCAATTCTCTAGCATGAGTGAGCGAGTTTTGTATTATTTTAGTTTTATAATGGTATTTGTCTCACATTTACATAATTATATATGCCAATGGTGAGCATAATGGATAATGGTATTGTTTTTGGGGCTACATTATTGTTCTAGCTATGGTGCTTTCAATGGTTCATATTAGTGCAAATATAAATTTTATTCATTTTTTTAAAGGACCTAGTATATGCATATGTATTCTTAAGGTGAAATGGTGATGTACCCGTAGTCAAGTTGCATACATTATAGTTAAAAATTACAAGCTTTGATAATATTATATGAGGTTATTGCTTGTTGGTCCTAGACATCTACCACAGTTTCTTTGTGGAGTTCCTGAGTGCCTCATAGATTTGTGGAGATTTTGATGATGCAAGGTAGATAGTGAAGAAATGAGTATAGTGAAAATATTTAATAGGTAGGAGATCTCAAAATTCTAATCATATTGATGGTCTGCACACAAATATCTATATTTATAATGTTTGTAATTATGGGAATACTTTTGGTCAGTAATATTAATACTTTTCATGCATTATTGAACCTGTATGGAAAATGTAAGAATTATGCAATAGGTGTTTTGCTAAATAAAATAGTGTATTATAATAGTATTTTTAGTTCACTTTGAACCATTTATTATATCTAATTTGACTGTGTATTATTCAAAATCTTTTGAATTTGATAATTATTATAGCACCAATCTATCTAGAAGTCTTTTCAAATAATTATTCTTCTTTTCTTCAAGCATTGGCCATAAATAAAGTGGTTTCCATGAAGGATTTGACAACTAGTATGTAGTTTGGCTATTGTATCAATTTGGAGAATGCTCATGGACCAGGTAATTATAGTTACTTTGTGATGGCTGACAATCAACACTTTGTGTTGACTCTTCAACCTACCATGTGGAGTTACATGGTGCATGAGATTCAAGTGACTTGGCTTCTTTTTAATATTTATATGTTTACTCTTCCCCACAAGATATATATTTTAAAAGGTTTAAACAAAGTAAATTTTTTATAATTTTTGAAATTTTATAAATTTATTTGAAGTTAGAGTTGTAGAAGTGGATGAGCTATGGAATGTGAGGCCATGGAGAGTAGGAGTAGGAGTAGTTTAGTTTTTAAAATGTATTTGTAATGGATTGAAATTATAAAAACTTGAATGTTTAGGGCCTTTTTATCTCAGGATGAGACACCTTTTAAGTTAGGGAGAGTGTTAGTAGGGGTTTTATGTCTTGGGACAAGACACCTTTTAAGTTGGGGTGACTGTTAGAAGAGGTAAAGGGAAATAATATTAAGTATTATTCACCATTAATTGTAATAAAAATGAGAAAATGGAAATGAGAGGTGTCAAAAATGATTCAAAATTTCATAAGGAGTGAACAGTCATAAATGAATGTGAGTCATTTGAAAGCCTTTATAGGTAATAGTATGGGAAAGTGGAAAGTAGGCCATTTTGTGTGAATAAAATATCATTTGGGTCTTATGGAGTTATTGTTATTATTTATTTCATTTATTTTTAATTTTTCATCATTTAATGTGTTTTATTTACAATTGTTGGTTATTACATTCTACCACTAAAATATATATAACAGTAAGGTTTGAGCCTAGAAGATATAGAGGCCAAATTAAGCATAGCAAGGAAAAAAGACATGAAAGTAAAGGTATTTAGGGTTGGCTTTAGAGCAACCAAGATAGAGCATAATAAGCTAATGGGTGAGACAAGTAGGCCAACGAGGCCATCTCTCCTAGATATGAGTCTAATTAGAGTGCAGTATATTAAGGCCTACAAACACTATCAAAACTTAGATGCAAAGAAGAAAGTCACTCAACAAACACTACCTACTAGTTATACTATGCCAAATCCACCAACAATGATAACTGCCCCATCGATGCCACCTCAAACTACTATTATCATGGTCATTATAGTTCAAATAGCTGGTGCATCTTTAAGTGTAACTCCAGCTACTATGACATCAACTACTGCTATTATAGTTTCCATAGCAGTGTTAATACAAGTCAAATAAGAGCCAATTTAGATAGTGGATAATTTTGTACATTTTGCATGTAATTGACATAACTAAATATTTAAATTCTTAGTTACATTTATATATTGTAATTAATAAATTTTTGAGAAACATGCATATATTGCATGGCTGGGTTATTTGTAATACATCGATATGTAACTCAGACTTAGCTTATAGTCTTTTTTGATGTAAACTAAACATTATAATATTGAAGGATGAGGTGACCCCTTCCCCAAGTCTATATATATAATTTTTAACCCTCTTTCAAAGGCTCAATTTTTTTTAAATGAAATATAGGAAGATATCAAGGATCTTTATTATCATACAACTATGTTTATTATGTATTCTTCCCTCTATATGTTCATGAATTTGAACTTTATTTTATTTATAAATTGATTCGATAATTTTGATGTGTGCCAATGATACAGATGAATCTGACTATTATGTTTATCAATGTTAGTCTTAGATGTGGTATAGCAATTAAAGATTGGTGTGTTTCAATAATTTATATAGTTATTATAGGTTGTATCAATAATCTAAAGTGGGTAGAAGTGTCTCATTTGATATAGCATTATAAGAGTGAATAATATCTTCCCTTGACAACTTTTTGATTTGATTTTTAATCTCTTATATAAGGTTATGCAATAGCATCATTGAAAGGATCAACCTTCATTTAATACCAATAATCACCTTATATCTAAATACCTAGAATCCTAGCCATGTTTGTTCACAAGTGATCAATAGCTACAAATAATAAACATTAGTCCTTGAGATGATTGTCCAATAAATAAATAGACTGAGAAGCTCATATTCAAAGACATGGAATCATTCTTACTACCTTATCCTTCATTTTTTTGAAGTTTCTTTGATATCTACCCACCATACATTAATATTCCACCCATGTGAATCACAGTGATTTTCATTTTCATTAGAATTCACACATCTACCCACAAACTTGGTTGAATAACCCATAGGCTCAACCTACTATTCCACCACCCAATTGTTCTAGCCACATACCTACAACTCGTGCCCCAGAGTGGAACCTGATTCCACAGATATCCCAAAATGTTAGAGGTTACCTCTTTTAAAACTCTCTGAGGTATACATAAAACCCACATCAATATCACCATAAAAATTTTACTTATATTTGTATCTAAACTTGGCTTTAGGAATGGTCTTTTGAGGTTATTTAGATATGTATGCCTTTGTGATAATGTCTCATGATAATGCTAATTGGTTTTTCAATTTTTTTTGGATTTGTTAAGATAGGTATAACCTAAGGATTAATTTTTTTTATAGATAACTCTTTGATATTTCCCACTTGACTAACCCTTCAAACATGTCTAGGCTAACCTGATGGAAACTTTCCAATTTGAAAAATAGTCATTGCATGTTCCTAGACACTACCTATAGAGGTAGACAGCTACGATAGAACTAAAACTATCTAACTATTACCAATACTATCTTATGAGAAAAAATTAGTGATCTAAGATATGAATATATTCTTAATAGGATTATGGCAGGTTCTTTTACATATTAGGTTGATCCTTAAACATGTGTATCTAGTAAATTAGGTTGTCTAAGACAATAGGTGGATAGATTGGTAGGAAAAGGTATGTACAAGACTAATATGTGTATGTAAATTCCACGTATGTTAAAGTGTGAAAAATTTGATGTTTATAAAGTTTTTAATACCAAATTTATGTGTCTAAAAGTGTTCCTCTTTTAGTCTAGTATTAAAAATGTTATATTAAAAAAATAAAAGAATAAATTCAGTACATGTGACTAACCACACTTGGCATTCATAGGTATATTACAAATGCCCCATTTGCTACATACAATAGCCTCCAAGGAATTATGTATAGATCAATGTCTATCCATGAGAGAAAATATAAAATAATATAGATCATTAAATTATTTAAAATTGCAAAGTTAAGGAATGAATACACTTGAGGGTACATGAACCAAGCTACCATTTATTGAACTTTCTTGGAAAAAGCCATTGGGTGATTATGATACAAGAAGATGTAGCCACTAAAACCTATTTAATGTTTTTAATATTTTATTTAGATAGATAAGGGTTAAATGGATTAGAATTCCCTAATCAAATGGATGAATAAAACTATTATAAAGTAAGTCAATTAAATTAATTCAAATAGCATAATATGCTAAATCTAAAAATTTAATAAATATGGAAAATACAATGACAAATGATATTATTATAATTTAAACACAAATAAGAGATAATGCTTAGCTATATTTAAAATGTTTAAGTGGATTAGAGATGTATAGTTGTATAAATAGGTAGACTGTTACTCAGGATATCATCTTTAAATTCTATAATTATTAGTTTTGGATGCCTAGACACTACCATCGAACTATGAACACTAACAGTGATATTTTTGTCTATGGCTCAATGCTTATTCTAATAATAAATATTCACTATATTCCAAATTAACCACCTGGTCCTATTATGGTTTTTTATCACCTCTTAATTTATAGATCTAGATCATGCTTACAGGCTTTGTATGATTGTATATAGCTCAAACCCTAGTTTTTTCACCTTAAGGCATGTCACCTTATCAAAAATGGGTTAATTGGATCACAAATTCTATCTAACTTCAATCACCCCTTTATCAATTAGTGTTTCTTACATAGCCTCAAACATATGTAGTTATCCCCTAAGTGTGGGCTTGAGTGTGTACAAGGGTACAATATGCTATATGTAAGGGCATGTAGTGATCTAGTTTTTTATTTGACCAATATCACTCATGGATTATTCCTTGAATGTTTCAGACATGTATTATGACTACTCCTATGATTGGTATATAAATAAGGAATAATATGGTAGTAGAACTTACTTTTATAATTAAATGAATGAGCTTGATTAGGTGCTTACTCGGTATTTGATAGATAGATCATGAGTAGGCTTTGATTTGGATTTTAACCACTCCTTTTGAAATTATCTCATGAAAGGGTTAGATAATAAAAATAGGCTAACCCATATGTTTTACAAGATTTACAAGTTGGATGACTTTTGAGGTATGAACATTAGATAAGGAATATGGACACTAGTGTTGATGCTAGTGTCCATATATAGACAGCATTGTCAAACATGTTAAAAATTTGTTGAAGGTTTGTAAATAATGGTGAATGATATAAATCATTTTTTAAACTTTTGGTAGTGTAAAATGGATTTTGGTCATCATAATGATAGGTCTAGTCCATAAGATAAGTAGTTAGGCACAGTGAGATGAAGAATGTGAGATTTTTGGTAATAAGAAGGTCTAGAATTGAAGGGTAGAACCCTAATTGGTATTTGTCAAGTGTAAAATATTGAGGTGATATATATATATAATTATATTTATTTGCATTCCTCCTCTTTAATATGGTAATGCACAAAGATGAAATTACTATGTTAAAGGAAATAAATGTGTACCTAGGTGTGTAAAACACATCTTGCCTTTGCTTGAGCCTTAGTAAATTTCATGTTGGTATATGACCTGTAACCAAGAACATGTTACAGTATAAATCAATGTATACAATCTAAAATTCAGTAATTAAAATTCTTAAAAAGTAAAGAGAACAAGGGAGGATTACAGTGTGTTGATGCAACCATGTTTCCCCTTGGTACTTTGCTTTGGTAAATATGATCCCTTATAAAGTATTGGAGCTAATAGAGGTTTAGAACTGAACCTTAGAGATTTTAAGAGGAAACTTGGAGAGTAATTGTGCCCTCAATCTAGTGTAAGGGTGAGTTGTGGAATAACCATTGTGATCACTAAATATCAATCACACAACTAAAGTGAATGTATAATAAATCCAAGTTAACTGGTATACCTAACTCAACCAACAAAATGGGAGTAGTGCTAAGTTTATCGATGGCATTAAATCTTAATTGTACTACTCAAAAGAGCCAACTACTATAGACAACAAAAGGCTCAAATTGATGCTTCTTGGTAAAATGTTTTGAATATGTATTTGCAATTTTGGGTGCACTTTCATGGAATATGGACCTATAATGTGTCTTAAACAAAATTATCTATCAAAATGTAGCCTTTACTCTATAACTGTGTATAATATATCTCACAAACATAAAAAAATTGTCTGAAATCTATAATCATTACCAAATGTATAGGATTTGACCCATGTGTATATCTGAATCATGTAAACTATATCAAATTATTCAAACTATGCATGTGTGGAGTCATGCATCTATGGCATGCCCCCACTAATATTCCCCTCCCCCATTTTTCAATGAGAGGAATGGAATATGGTATTCACCTTATCTTAAAAGGATAAGATAACTATATTATCTATGTATAAATCATGTAGCATATAGGAGTAGTATGTATAAGTAGATATACCAATGAAACTCATAGTATGTGAATACAACAAGCCCTAAAATGCATGATATGTATCATAGAAACATCTACAAAGTAATAAACAATCTCAAAAAATAATCAAACACAAACACAAGACCACTCAATATAACACAAAAGGGGTCCAAGGAGACCACAAAGAAGGAGCAAATTCAAATGTCACACACTCAAAGGGAGGACATATTCAAATTAACACACACAAATAAATAACACTTAGTGGCATAGAAGCCTACAAGCAAGGAACATATTTAAAATATCCAAAAGTAGGACAATAACAAATAAGAAGTATAGTCAAGGAAGTGACAATGTGAATAAATGAAGTGTAAGAAAACAATGTAATCATATCATACTAGTCCTTGTATATATGTGTTATCAAAAGATGGCATGTAATATAACATAATAAGCACATGGTGTAATATGTAATCATGAATATATAAATGTGTAAGCGTTGGTATATAAACTAAACATGATAATTAAAATTGATCATAAAATAATATAACCTATATTGATCATGATCAAATAGAAGAAAAATTCCCCCAACATAGTGTGCCACATGGGAAGAGGAAAGGTCACATGTTTGCATTCTCATGTATAATGGATTTGATGTATGACGATATCACATTCAAGTATGCATGATGTTACATCCTGATTCCTCACTAAGTAAATTATTTGACTATCCATGGACATTTAGAGTTGACACATTTGATTGGTTGTATTTTGACTAAGCTTTGTGATATATGTTGATATGGGATAGTAGGATATTGCTTATGTTACATGATCACATTCCTATGAGTTAGTTTTAAGTATATGTTTACTTTATGATCATATTGATTTATCATTTTATCTATATTTTATAATGAATGCATATCATGATTGTCATGGTCTAACTAACTACTTTGTTGTGAGGTTGATGCAGGAGAACCCATCCCTTAGAGTGTGATGGATGGAGAGCATCATTGGAGAGGGTGATGTAGATGGAGACATTGGAGGATAATAGAGAATTAGTAAGAACCCTACATATACCATATTTGTTAGCACTTTTAGAATGTATTAAAAATGGTTTGCACATGGTATGTTAAATTCTACTTTCATTGGAAAGTTAATTTCTATGAGTTTGCTAGTATAGTTAAATAGATTAATGAACTCATTTTGCATATTTGGTATTTTGAGTCATTAATGTTTGTATAAAAATTATTATCATAATTAGATTAAAATATAGAAAATTAATTTATATAATTATCATTTAATTTTCTAGTGGCAAAACATAATGGTTAATTAATTTATAAATTATATATTTTCTCTAATTTATGTTAAAAATAAATAAAATAAGAAATTACCTTTGAATAAGGAAAAAATGGAAAAATACAATAAAGAATAAAAATAATAATAATAATAATAGGCAATAAAGAAAAATATTTTAAAGCAAAAAAAAGGACTACGCCCTTTTTTAATCTATGTGGTTGTGGGAAGGAATATCATAAGTGTGGAGAATAAAAGAAAAGAGGAGCAAACAAAAAGGGAATTGCACAAAGGAGAAAATAAAGCATGGAAGGAGAGTTTTTGGTCCAATTTATAGGTAGGTAGTATTTTAAAATTCAATTTTATGATCATGGGAGAATATATACTATTATTTGGATAATTTATTTCACCCTTAAAACACCTAACTATATTTTCAACCTACTAGTAGAGGAACTAAGTATCTTTTGAAATTTAGATTAATTGTATTTTATAAATTGCATAAATTCAAGTAAATACACATCACTATATATACATTTGTATCAATTATATATCTTAAATCACCATAACCCAGCACTTAGGCATTGCCATATTTAAGCCTGCATTGATTATTAAATTAAACCAATGTCGTATATAATAAAACAAAATGTATTAATTAATAAAAAAATTTGGCATCACCTTGTATTTTAGCTATAAAAACTTTAAAAAATATATAGCTAGCTGTAAGAAGTAAAATGCCATAAATATATGGTTTTAAGTCTTTCTCAACAACCTTAAGATCATTTTATTCTAGGTAGAATATTAAAGAGTAAATCTTATTGTATACACTTTTTTTTAAAGTGTTGTTACCATTCCCTTCCCACCCTATTGAGGTGATGTATATATATTGAAGTCACTTTACTAATTTCCAACCTGTTCCATTTATAAAATTGTGGTTATTTAAAACTTAGATTTCAACATGTGTAATATTATTAGGTAGCCATGGATTTTTTGAGAGTGAATATTCTATTCAAATAAGTCACCTTAATCTTTTAAACTAATTATCATATGCATGAGTCATTGTATTTTTTTATTTCTAGGCCATACAAGTGAGAAGGGACTCACTATATGTATTTTTCCAGTATATATTAGATTTCTAAGTTGCTGGTTTTTATTAAATAATGAGGATAAGTCATTATGCTAGGATAAGTCATTAAAAATAATGATATATGGAACATTATATATAAGTGGATCATTGAGTATTGAGATGCTAGTTAATAAATGTGGTTTATGCACTTTTTTGTTACAAGTTGATGGTCTTGGCAAAAGGCATCATTAGTTTTAGGAAAATAAGATTTATTTCTATATAGTGAGTCGTTGTAGCTATAAATAAAATGACTGATCTAAAATATAGTTAGTTTACCCAATTCATGGTTTTTTTAATTTAATTAATGAGTGAATGAGATCATTATACCATTTTTATAAAATTCTAAATACACCTATTTTTGGCATCACCATAATTAGAGAAATCAATTCTGAATATGCTAATCCAAGTTAAAACATTTACTTATTGGGTGTCATGTGGAGGCTAGAAGCTTAAATTATATAATTTCTATGGAAACTGTGTGCTCTATTATTAAAAATAAAATGGAAGCATCAAGGAAAAAAAGTAAGTATGCATGATAAAAAATTATAAGGTGGATATTAAACTATGTTATGTAATGTTTATATAAACTATGAATATGTTTTTTTATGAAATGTTATGCAATAAAAAGGAAACATGCACTTTATTTAGGCACCATGTGTTTCTTAGAAAAAAAATATAAAGTTATAAAGGAGATATTTATAACTTATTCAACCATTCCCTATTACATCAGAACTTGAATGAAATTTATGATTTTTATCAGTGGTGGTCATAAAACATAAATCCAATTTTAATTTGTGTATTTTACAAACCTTGTAAAATTTCTAGTTATAGCTAAAATGAGACTAAATCCATAGAATGCTCTGATAATCATAGGACTTGTATTTTGTAATTGTTAGTTAGTAGAGTGGTAATATAAGACCAACCAATGTCTTAAATCTTATCATGTAATAAACTATAACAATTATAATTCTAGTTATACTGATATGTATGAAGCTATAAAATTTTTGATATCATAACATGGTTTGCATTAAACATGTAAGATTTAAATAGGTAAACATAGCATTCTTATATCATGAGATAAGCTTTTGGGTGTGCTTTAGATCACTATTCATATGAACCTTGTGGTACAAAACCTATTGCATAGAATATAACATTATAACAAGTTACATATTTATGGTTTATTTATGGTGTGCTTATTGAGAGAATGGGTGTAAACATGCCTATTGGCATATATTTTTACATTGGCATGTAAAATTTTGGTTGTAAATTATATTAAAAGAATTATGGAAAAAAAACTCAGTGAATGTGAGCATTCAAACCCTTAAAATGTATAGCGAATGCTAGTTTGGATTATCCTGTGTTTCATGTGTGTTGAGTCTTGTTTTGTTATATCTACAAATGGATTTAAGTATGCAATATAAGTACATAAATAAAATGGTTCTGTCAATTCATAAGCCTAAGCTTGTAGCTAGAGGTATGATTTTATCTAATCATTAGGTGTTTGAGGGACCCAAACTATAACCATATTAAAATAGGCTTTTATAAAATAGAATGAGCTATTTAAATGAATGTTATAATAGGTTAATGAGTTCTTTGTTTCACTACAAATAATTGATTGGTTGTTAGTTATATGTATTCAGTATTGAATACTTGTGTACAATACATGTTATGGGATTGTTAATATATATAAATTCTTGATTATATCCAGTATATAATAGTGCTTCATGATGTGTGCTTATAAGTTATGTTGTTTTAGAATGCTAGTATATAGTTTAAACTTAGGGTATATCTAGGCGGTATAATCTCATACTTGTTTGCTTGTTGTTATCTGTGTGGATAATTTTATTATTGAAATCAAAAGGTGGGTTATGTGTTTTTATGTAATTGTGAACTATGATAATATGGGATATCATAGATTACTACAGTATAAATATATGTTATACCTAGATGGTACATATTGTAATTATTATGTCTAGACCCACATCTATACTTAACTAATTAAATGAATGTGTGTTAGTTAATACTATGAATAGTATGTTTTGTGACAGTTAGTAGGATAATGTATGCATGCATATAACCTTAAGAGTTTATCGAATGCTATGATAGTATATTATTGTGTTTTATGGGAACTATGACTTGCTTCATTATATATAATTACTTGAATAAAAATTTATGTTTCCATGTATTTAATACTATTTTATAGGACTAATTGTGGAAAATTAGTAGTTATGTCTTAGAACACTAGACTATGATAATATAGGTTATCATAGGGTATAGTATGTTTGGAAACAAATTATGTTAATTAGAATACGTAGTTAATTATGTTTTTTACCCAAATGGTATAAACTGTAGTCATTATTTATATTATGGGATAGAAAATAGTGTAAGATTCCTTCATAGGTTTGATAGAATAAATGTATGTTTTGGTTACTCTTATGTATGACATGTTATGTGATGTATTTACTAGTAGGATTTCAATTATACAAATCTTATGGTTTAATTATGTTTGACCAATCTACATTTTTTATACTGAGTAAGGAGTGAGATGGCCTTCAGTCGATTACTAGCATCACAATGCTAGATGAAGGCAGTTCAATCAAGTGGTGTGTATGAATTTGATTGATCTATAAATTGTTATTTTTTAGTATTCATAAAACTTTGGGCCAAAGTATGTTTAGTGAGACGTTATCATTTCATGAGTTTGATTTACATGTTTATGAAATATCTTGAAATATAACATTTTTCTATGATACACTGCATATTTAGTTTAGAAATCATACAACACACGGGTACTTGCTTGTCTCTTTAGATTCTTGCATTGTCACTATCTACTCATCCATGAAGGGAAGGTGATTTATTGATGAGATTAATATGGGGATCATTGGTTCATGGTTGGTGTTTAAAATTGCTTAGATGACACTCTCCCACCCCATAGCAGTACTTCTTATTGAGATGACACTTGAGGTTACCACAGATACTTGAGTTTCATAACTATGGTCTAGGGAAGCCATGCATCTTATATGTACATTGTACTATGTTTTACTTATTATTGAATATGGTCATAAGAGTTGTAATTACTTATTATTATATATTGATAGCAGTGGTTGTAGACTTGTATCAGTTATGGTTAAGTTAATATAGTTACTTTCTATATTTGTATTATGATGTACTTTCATGATATTAGAGATTAGTGATATGTGATGTATTAGTCTTGTTTGTTATTATCACACTTTGATAATTTCATATGGTCTTCATAGATTCTTGTGGTATAATTTATTTTTAGTATATGTGTTTAAATTTTAAAAATATATGTATTTCTAGTTGACCCAAATGGGGTTATTACATGTGGTATCAGAGTTGCGGCTTGAACTCTATGACCTAATGAGTCCATTAGAATTTTTGTATCCTATTCACTGGTGTGAACCTAGTGACATGAAGTATTGCACTAATATTTTGGATTTGTAGTGCCTTAGTGTAGGACCATGTTACACCATGATTGGAGTTTTGGGACTTGGTAGATCTTCTTGTATAGCCTGGTGACTATTGTAAGTATGAGACATTCATGAAATGTGTGTGGAGCACTTATACCCTCTTGGAGTTGTTAAGGATTTCATTTATAAAATGTCTCAATGGTGATATTTTTATTCAAGGTTTGTGTAGGCGAATACATAGCATAGTTCACAAGTTATGAATAAGAAATTTCTACCATAGTTTGATCACTTAAGATCAAACACCTCATGTATGATTACATTCATCTTGGTAATCATGTCACCTACACCATTTATGTTTTATGTTGTGAGTGTTTAAAAATCATGGGATGCTTCTCACTTAAATATATGTGCTTTAGTTTTTGTGTCTTATGTTCACTAATCCTATGAATGGAAGATCTTATGAGACCATTTTTAGTACTACCACCTAGGACGGTAGAAATTTTCTTGTATTAGAGTGTTGATGTCTTGGTTGGAAATTTATATGTGTTAGGAGTTTGTTTAAGGATTTACACCCTTAAGTTATGTGATTTAGGAAGAAGTGGCATATCTGTTAGTTAGCTTAGAGGTGAGTTATTATTTCATTCTCCTTTGACATCATTATAAGCTACCAAAAGAATTCATATTTTCATGATTCTGATTTAGTGTTCTCTTAAACGTGAACTTATTTTTGAAATATTTTTTTGACCATATTCCTTAGATTTCATGGGATAAATGTCTTATACTTATTTTTGATAGAGAATTTATAGGATTTAATGAATTGATACATCTTTTTGGTTAGTATATTTATCTCTCGGTTATAGAAATAGATTATGATACTATACTCACAGATTTGGTAAGTAGGTAGTGATTTGGCAACATTACGTTGCAATGTTTTATTTTCACCTTGTGAGGGTATGTAGGAGTTTTTTAGATGATAGTTTCTAATTTTCACTTGTGAATTTTTAGGATCACTAATTTATTTAACTTATGATTTTTAGACCATGTGGAGTGGTAAACCTTGAATTATATATTAAAATTCTAGATTTAGAACTATAAGTTTATGATAATTATTATCTTAATATTCACCCTTGATTAGATTGATATTGTTCTCTTTTTGGCTTATATTCTGTTGTTTAAATATTTATTTTTGTAGCTTTCACCAGAAGTGAGTAGGGTATAGGATGTGCAGAATATCATGTCAATCTAGGGGTTAAGATAAACTTTTAATTTACTAAGTTCTAGCCAAGCAAATAGGGAGATATTATCTCACTTGTTCCTTTATAAGGTAGAAAGGATGGAGTGATCCTTGGCCTTTGTATGTTATGTTAATTTTAACATTATTTCCTCTTAACTATAAATATAACACTATAGGTTAAGTTGTGAAATATGATACTAGTTATGTTAGCTAGTGGCAATTTAATACAAATACGGATTGATTTTATGATTTTTATTGTATTTATGTTGATACATCTAGAATTATTTAGCATATATTATTTCTTTCTATGATTTTTTAGAATATATTTGTGACTCATTGAACATTGTGCACTTTTTGGAATATCATTAAGTCATAGAGACCTAAAGGAAGAGTGGTGAATTAGGAATGTGAGTACTAAGTGATAGAAGTGGATCCTATTTAAGCTTACATTGATTCAGTAGTTGTTGAGTTTGGATCTGATAAATAGACTTGTCAAATCTAGGATTAATAGATGGACTTATCAAATTTAGTCTATAACCATATGCGTGTATATGGTGGAATGTTTATTCTTTAATTTTGTTTACATAAGAAATGTAGTATTTCTAGTTCTTGTTCATTATCATACTTGTCAAGAGCTACATGGAGTAGAGGTTTTCTATAATCAAAAATGCATCATGTTTATAAATCAATCCTCGCTTGGAGAAGATAAAGCATACCTACACTTTCGATTAGAAATACATTTGTTAAGCGGGATCATGACCAATATAAGGATCCACTAGACCTAATTAGGGGATCACTTGTCATAATACAACATGCTAGGAAGGGTTCCAAAGCCAACAGTCTAACATAATCATGCAACAACCCTAAAAGAGTCTTAATTTTTGATATTCACTCTATTTTAATAAATAAGAAAGTAAATTTAATCTAGTGTACACCAAAGCTTGTGGCACAAAGTGGGGGTTAGAAATAAAACATACTAAACTAAACATGTATAGAAGACATATACTCATATTAATGTATATGTAATCCTAATTCATGGGAAATAATCACAACTACATTATCTATCTAATCTTATAAAGGATAAATAAAGTTAGGAATACTTACCTTGAAGACAAACCTACTGAGCCTCAATCTTTCCCTTAGACAATTTGCTTCACAAGAAATTGGTGTGCTATGTAAGGATAAAAAATACAAATCAAATATAGGCTATACAACCTATCTATGCATCTAAAATACTTATCCATAAGATAAGATATGTATCTCCAAAGAAAGTATGGAACCTTAAGCTTTATTCCTCAAGTAGAATGGTCATAATTAGATGTTTGCTGGCACTTATTCTTCTTTTTTAATCTTCTTAAAAATGGTTGGAAATTAACTTGTATATATAGGTGTATCTTACCCTAAATGCTTCCAAATATGTCAATTGTATAGGGTCGACCCAGTCGACCCTGTATGTTTTCAGGGGATAAATCACTAGGTCTTGAGCTAGGTTAGTTGAAGGGCTAACAAATCTCATAATGAAAAATACCCCCAAATAGTACAAGGTTGACCTAGTCAACCTTGTACAATAATCAGAGGCTAAAAATTATACAGGGTTAACCCATTAAACCTATTATAGTCAACTGGTTGAAAGGGGTCAAGGCAAGAACAAGGAGGATAAAGCATGGCAAATGACTAGAATGGGTAAGGATAAGAAGACTAATCTTAAGGTAAATGGTTTTAGGAGATGAGTGTGTAGATGGAAAGTGGAAAAAGGGATAATAATCTTAGAAAGCATCGATGGCATACCTACCCCTTTCCCAATGCACCCCTTAAAGCATTCACTTAGAGAGATTGAGACTCAATGGGTTCTTGCAAGATACAAAGTGTCAATAATTGATAAAAGTTTAAAAATATTATGTGTATACATATTCCCCACTCAAACCTCATTAGTGTCATGTGAGTGCAACATGGGATGGTGATTTGAGAATAGAACATGATAACACATAATGTTGATTCTAAGTAAATGCAGTAAGTAGCAAATAAGATAAATGAAAGGGTAGAATTGAAAAACACATACCTTTACTTACCTCAATGTTGTAGATAAAGAAGTAGACTGCAAGAGATGTGAATTTTTCCAATATGAACAACACTAGGTGAACTTATAGAAGTTGTGCAAAAAATGTCCAAAAATCAAAAAAAATGGAAGATAGGCATATGGTAGTGTAAAATGAGTTAAGTCAAAGATATGAGGGTATTAGAAAAAATTGGCAAATTAAGATTGTTAACGCAAGGCTAGAACCAAAATATTAAGGTAAAATGAATGACAAAATAATGGAAAATGATGGAAAATAAAGGAAAAATGATGGAAAATGAATGACAAATAATTATAGAACATAGTAAATCATGTTGGAAATTATGTAAAATATAAATGTAAAAATTAATGTAGAACATGCTAAATCACATGGGGAAGCATGTAAAACATAAATGACAAATGAAAAAATGTGGAACATACTAAATCACATTGGGAAGCATGTAAAACATGAATGACAAATGAAATATCAATGCAACAAAACTTTAACAATGATATGTAAGAAAGTGAAAATTAAGCTCATCTAAAATAGGAAAAAAGAAAACCGTGAAAGATGGAAAATGAAATATAATTGAAGATGTGAGACAAACATGAAGAAGGCATACATAAATATAAACATGTAATAATAGAAAATTTCATATGTAAGATAAGTGAAGTCCACAAAAATCAAATAAGACCATGATGGAGAAATGGAAATCAAAATCTCTGAAGGATGAAAAATCAAACTTAGTACTTGTTATAAGATACAATATAAGAAAACACAACCATTTAATGACATGACTAGTATGACAATGAGATGGTGTGGTAAAAAAATTGTGTAAGGGCCAAATCTATAGCTTCTCAAACATGTTTTTTTATCTAAGGATAGATAAAAAATGAAATAAAGTAGTTCTAGCATGTTTTTAAGAGGTGAAGAAGAAGGAATAATAGAAGAGGGGAAATAGATTTAGAATCACAATTTACTTGTCAAGAGGGGAAATGAAATGGGTGGAGGGAATAATGAAGTAAAAACCAAGGTAGAGGAACTCTTTATCAAAGTCAAGACACTTAAATTAAGTTTATCAAAAAAAGAGGACTTTCAACCTTAAGGACTCTAAATAACTTCTCTTATCCACACAATTCTTAGGTAAATAAATGGAGTATATAGATCATCCCATGACAGCTATATGCATGAAAAGTAAAATGAACCTACCTTCCCATAATGTGTTCTCCATTCCTTAGGACCCCTTACAGAGCCATCAATATACTAAAAATATTGGTTACTTGTGTGAAAAATTAGGTAGAACCAAAGAGTTTATTGAATTTTCCTATTCCAATCTATTAGCCTACCACACCCCAAAAGACCTCGGCTCTATGTGAGGCTAACTATGGAGTTTGAGCTTCGATTGGAGATAAGAGATGTGATTGTAATCATGTATTTTGGTGTGATGTTGAATTTTGAGATTTTTATGTTGCCTTTTAAATATCATTACTTTTTAATTCAAATGATTTGGATTTTAACTTTCTTGATGGATTTTTCTATTCCTCCTCCATATAGATTTAGAAAACTGAACATGGGTGCTAAAGATGACTTTAATTTTAATACTTGGAATAAATTTATTAAGAGAGATAATTTCAAATATCATGGGGTCTAAGATTCTAGTAAATATAGGTGAAATAAAAGTGTTATCTTGACTTTGACCTTATTTTATCCAATGAGGAGTGAAAGAAAAGGAAACCAAGAGGAATTACACATGGAACAATTTGAATTACTTCAAATTTAAAAATAATGTGAGAAAGGGTAAAAAGGGATAAAATGATATTAAAGTGTGATTCCTTATCATAATAATGATATAAATGGAAGAAAACATGCTAACGTAGATTGTTGCACAAATTCAATCTACCAAAAGAAGCAAAAAGCTAAAGTTGAGAACAAGGATCAAAAGCATTTTATAGAAAAAGGAAAGACAAGATGGTAATTTTATGAGGAGGGTTAGGTCCTATCCATGATATTATACTACAAATCATAAAATAAAAACCCATGAGGGTGCCAAAAATAAACAGGTGAAAAAAATGTGAAAAGAAGAAAAGGTGGTATTTTATGAGGAGGGTCAGATCCTATCCATGGTCTTATAATGCAAACTCATAAAAGAGAAACCCACGGTTGTGAATTATAAATAAGTGGAAATAATAATCATAAAACTACTAAGGCAAATAATAACATGAAAAGACAATAATGAAATAAATATATGAGGAAAAAAATGAAAGTAAATGCCAAATGTAATGTGTAATAAAACCAAAGAATATAAAGGAAAATAATTATGATAGTAAAGGAAAAGGTAAAAGAAATAAAGTGCATGAAAAAACAAAGAAACATGAGACAAAAATAACAAGTAAGATCTATGCTAACGTCTATATCAAAGATAAGCATGTGAAATACAAGCCTACAAGTTTTGGAAATTTCTTGAAGCTGAATTTGGTTATTATTATGCATTATAGAATAAGAGTGGGAATCGTAAGATGCCCTAATGGATAAATGGATGTAGGGATGGGCACCACAAGATGTTTTAAATTCTGAAGGGACATGTGTATAGGCATTTCAAAATGCCCCAACATGTGAGGTGGAGTGAGGTAATATTGAGCTATAAAAATGGTTTGCATTAGGTTGGTAGGTGCATTCTAAGATAGGAAAATGTGTTGTTTTGTTAGATTTTAAGGAGCTTTAATGTGGCATATGATGGGTAGGAGAGGTATGAAGATGAATATGAGGTAAATTAGGACCATGTATGATATGCTTTAGAGTAGGCATTTGAACTAGGTACTCTTTTTTTTCATGTGACCTAAGATATTGAGGTTCAATGGATGCAATGGTATGTTTAAATTTGTTCATGTTATCTATCCTTTCCTTATTGGTGTAGGAAGAAGGATCAAATGTGGTTTGAAAAAAATTATCAAATGAGGGTTAGGTATAGAAAAATTGTTGTTGATCATTCGGTAGTTGATTTTGATGTGATTGTGGTTATTGAGATTGAATTTGAGAAGCTTGAAGATAGTCTTGATAACGTTGTTTTGCAAGAATATCAAGATTGAAATGTAGACAAAGAAAGGAAGAAAGAATAAATCAATGAAGATCATGATAAGACTCATGAGAGTGACCTATAGTAACATGCCACCAAAAAAATTTATCAAGATTGTACCATTTTGTAGAAGGTTTGGAAGGATCAAAGTTCATGGGTTTATAGGGTGGCGATTTCTTCTTAAGTTGTTATAGACTCAAGGGAGGGTGGGTTGCATTAAAATTGGTTGAATTGGATGCTCCAGTTTGAGGTTGGGGAGGATTAGATGAATTAATGTTATTATAATATTATTGAAAAGGTGTTTTAGTAATTGTTTGAGGTGTTTCAAATTGAGTCATAAGAAATTCTTGCCTTTTTGCTTGGTCTAAGGCTTCTTATAAAGTTTTAGGTGAAAAAATTTTAACTTTGTATTGAAGTGGAGCCTTCAAAGCTATGACAAATAGTTTTAAAATATTATCATCATTCATGTTATGGTATACTTTATGAGCAAGAGACTTCCATCATTTTATGAAAGTATGAGAAGATTCATTAGGAAGTTTCTTGGCATTGATGAAATGGCTAAGCTAATTTTTAGGAAGGTCATCATGTTGGAATTCCTTCACTAGAGCACTAACAAAATCCTCTAATTATGATATGAAATGTCTATAAAGTTGGTTGTACCATTCAAGTGAAGCACCAAAAAATGTTTTGGTTAAGAGCTTGGTGGTATCAAAGATGTTAGTTTGGACCCATTCCTTATAAATCTTGCCAAAAGACTTAAGAAATATAGTAGGGTCCTTAGTCATATTATATGTGATAGTTAAAGAAATGTTTCCAATATCTATGGATGAAATGAATGAGGCTAAAGGTTCATTTTGAAGATATTGAATCATTTTGTTATTCATTAGATGTTGAGGGATGATATTCTCATTGGCATATCTAAGAAGAGGGGCAAAATTTTGATTTGGTTGGGACATGATGACTTGAGATGGTTGACTAATCATGTTGCATAATTTTTTTTACATGTTCATCACTCGAGAGGTGTTAGTTGTTTGAATTATGTTCATTTTTTGTATGACTTATGCAAGAATTTGAGTTGTATCAATAGGTGGATTGGTGTTTGTAGGAGGGGTATTGGTGTTGATAGGAAGAAGATTGTTAGTGTTGGTGGGAGGAGGATTCTTTATACGTAGAGGAATACCAACATTAGTGTTAGTTTTTTTAAGTGTGGTAGAAGAATAAGTAAGCTTGGTAAAGCCAAAATTATTTTGAGGAGTGTAAATAGTATTATCATCAATGTTTTTGAATAATTGGGAACCATGCAGATTATCAATTTGAGTGGTTTCAACCATGTTACTTTGGGAATTGATAAGGATTGGTGATCTTGTTATGGGTGTAACAAGAGGATTATAAACATTAGTTATAAGGGTATGAGTGTTGATAGGATAGGGATTAATTAGTGTAATATTCCCAAAATTGGTACTAGGAAGAGGATTAAAATGAATGACCTTAACTACATTACATTGTGTAGTGATTAGTTTTGGTTTAGGAGAAGAGGAAGGAAGAAATTAGATAGTTTCATTTGAATTAATGAAATAAGTGAGGTTATTATCCAAATCCTTAATTATGTAATTTTCTTGACTACAATAATGATGAATATATGTCATCATGATGAGATAAGACTAGATAACCACATAAGAAAATAGGAAGTAGCAAGAAATTGTACAAGGTTGACTAAGTCAATCCAGTATAGAAAATAGGGCCTGCAAATTGTATAGGGTCAACTAAGTCAACCCAGTACAACAAATAGAGATTATAAAAATAGGAAAAAAGGTTTACAAATAGTATAATGTTGATTGGGTCAATCTAGTATAGTGAATAGAGGCTAGAAAAAGGTATAGGGTTGACTTGGTCAACCTAGTATAGCAAAGAGGGAAAATTAAGAAGTTTACAGTAGATTTTCAACTAAAACAAGATAATTTTTGCAAGTAATTTGAAAAGTAAAAAATAAATGGAAACAAATAATCAATTAGATCAATTTTGGCTAATCCAATTGAGTCACATAGCACAAAACCTTGCACCAATGTTGATTAATGAAAGTTTTTACAATACAAAATATAATTTAGCAAAGAGTAAGCAATTAACTTAGAAATTAAAGAACTAACTAATTGGTCAACTTGAATGTTTATTAGATTATTAAAATATGATTTTAAATGTGATGGGAAGTTGGTTGTAATCAAGGAACTAAAATGAAAATCTAAAGATGGTTTTAGGTAGTTTGGGCTTAAAGGGACTATAGTGGCAATGATATAAGATTTGTATTGGGGCCTACCCCCTCACTTCACACACCATAGTGATAAGGGTGTCAGGTGATTACCTAGAATATACCATTAACCATGATTTATACTTGACCATAGTATCAAGTTGGCTTCCCCCTTAGTGATGAAATCCAAGTAGGTTGGCATTGGGTATACAAATGTTAAAATGTTTGTTTAGATTTTACAATTTGGTCATGTGTGCATAAATAGAAAATAGTGAAACTAAATGATTAATTAAAAACCACATATTTAAACTATGTGATCTATTCTAAGCATGCAAACAAAAAGAAAATAAAGTGTGAACTAATTTTTGTCACTTAAATTTTCACCCTTTGAAGATATTTCTTATCTCTCCTCATCCAAGTGGCACAATTGAAACACCTCTAGGCTATGGGTGAGCCTAAGAATATGGTGAATCTCTAGATAAGGCTAGCTCCCTTGATGTACCACTTTAGATCACTAATACACCTAAAATTTTTGAGGGAGAAGGGAGAGATAAAACTTAAAATAAACTATCCTAAGGGAGGTGATACACCAAATAATTTGATGACTTCCAACCAACTACATGTTACACATGAGAACAAAGGACTAACCAAACATACACTTTTCCAATTTGAATCTTCTCACATCAATGTTTAATTATGAGGTTATGTATGAATGTTTAGGTAATGAGGGATATAAAATAGGCCTTGAATGGAACTATTAAATAGGCTAACTCATTTAACCTTGACACTTCCTAAAACACTTCACATGACCTACAAGAAGAAGCTACAAATAGGTGAGATAATGAGACAACATGCTAAGAAATCCATAGTCTTCACTAAGCAAGATCCATCATTAAAGTAAAACATACTATGAATAATTATGGAAGAGGTAAAAATTATTAGTATTATTGATCAAATGGTATGCAAATGAGCAGGGCTTTTCCATCTTTGCCATACTCAAGTGGAGCATAGTTTATAAAGGCCAAAACAGCTAGTTCTTATAGAACTTGAGAGAGAGAGGAGAAGAGAAAAGTCCAAAGGTCACAAGGACACTTTTAAAGCTGATAAAATGAGTTATTTTTGAATGAGAAGAGGATGTGAAATTAACCATCCAAGGTTAGGAAGTACAAGTGTCAATACAAGGCATAAAACTCATGAAAAATGGCATGAAACTCCTTGTGTTGACTCAAAAATTTACCTTTATCATCCACACATATTTGGACATCCAAAAACTGACTAGGGATAGGTCTAATGATTTAAATGAGATATAATTATTTTATAAATACATCTCCATGCATTGGTTGTAGTCTTACTCATTTGAAAACTCCTAGAAGTGAGTCATCATTGCTTGTAGTCTAAAAAACTCATTTTTTAGTCACCCTTCACACTTGGCCTCAAAATTGGCTTTAATTTTACATTAAAAACAATGCGATGGGTGGATAACATTTGGAAACATCCTCCATCACCTTAGACTTCCCAAGTAGGCATAAAAAATCCATCCACTTGAAGTTCTCACACTTCTCACTATCATATCCACTATGCAAATTTTGACTGGCTGAGATTAGATCTCTATTAGGCACACATAGGATTTTTTTTTTAAGTATGAAATGGACATGAGGGGTTATCCCAAGTCTATTGCTTTCTCAAAGTTGGTTTCATCCCTTGAAAGTCCCTAGAACTTACACAATGCATAAAATAGTCAAAAGAAGTAGTTTCAAACCCTATACATATAGATTCCATACAACTCATCTTGATGGGGATTAGCCTATGAGAGTTCTCTACAACCTAAAATCATCATTTTGGACAAAATATGCCATTATAGTAGATTTTCATCTTCATTTCCTTCATCTGGTCTTTACAAGGGTTTAGCAAGGGTTTTGAGTAGTTTTGACCTTTAGTGATGTTTCTAGAGGTCTAACATCAAAATATAAAAATATGACACAAAATTGATGTTTAGGACCCTATATAACTCCTTTAGACTCCATTCAAAACATTCAAGAATATGTGAGCATCTAAAGTTGCTCTATCAAGTTGATTTTCCACTTTGCATTGGTCTAATGTAGCTTTAAGCTCAAAATGAAATTCCTCATATTTACTCTATAAATTAAAAGATTTAACACATTTATAATGACCCTATAATCATGTTCTAATATTCTAGGAATAATATCTCATGCTATAAGTGTGAATGATTCCCTATTTAGACACTAGACCTAAACCTTATCTAATAGGCTTGAGTTGTCTTAAAGCCTAAAATGACTTATGATCACTTTATTTGCATCCCAATAACTTATATACCTCTTTTGTTCCCCATATATATTTTCCAATATGTTAGGATTCCTACCAATAACTATAAGTGAATTTGGACCTCCATTTAACTTTATGCCTAAACCTTACCTAGTAGGTTTGTCTGCATGTTTGAAAACCTAAGGCACCTTGTTGAATTAATTTCCTATTATCAATTTTAATATTTTTATTTTATATGTCATATAACCTTCTCACACATCCTATTAATTCCCAATCCACTTCTATTTCATCTCTTTGCCTCCATTCTCCAAATCTACTAGTTTGTATTTAAGGGGAATGCCCTCTATCTGAGACAAAATAGAGGGCACTTCCCCTATTATCTTTTAAAAAATGAACATTATAGGGTCTTATGAAATATTTTAGGACTTTTTTCACAAAACTTTATCACTTTTTCATCTCATATGATCTTCCAAAAGCACAAAAACCAAAATAGACTATTAGGCAAAGGCATTGTATGCAAGGTTTTGTTTAGTGGATTGTACATTACTTGATTAGAGCCCTTTATTTGATTGATTTACATTTTTTAAGCCTATATAGACACTAATGGTCATTATTAATATGCCTCAGATCTATTCATCACTTTAACTCTCTAAATAGCCTTTCTCATCCTTAAATTCTCAAGATTGTATGTACAGACCTGACTGTGTTGACTTTAATGTACTGTAACTATAGGTTACCTTACATGATTTAGCTTGAATTAAATACTTATACTTCCATTTATAATCTCAAAATATAATTTTACATTTATTTTAACCTATTATCTCATATTTATGTACTTCCCACTCTCATAATCCCCAAGTTTGACCATTGTCTATCACAGTTATAGTTGACTATGTTTTTCTTTGGAAAAGGGGCACCTATAGGTTACTTGCATGGATTGGAATTTTAAAACCTTGAATGAGACTCTTTTAAATTTTCCACACCATTATATTACTACACTCATTCATTCTATGTTTGGAGTGAGGTCCCTCATCAAGGATATTTAACTCAACCTTTATGTTAACTCTATAGCCAGCATGTAGGGTCACATTTGTAATGAAAAGGATACATGTAGGTGAAAATGTGGTCAAATGTTAGTATACCAACTTCATTTTATGATCCTTATATCATAAATATTCATTTAAAACCTTTAGAACCATTCAAATTTTAAGGTGTGGTCTAGTATGCAACCCTTGGTTGAATAGGTCTCTTTTAGACTCAGACCTAAAGATGACACTAACTACAATTAGTGCATAAATATGAAATTTTAGGTTTCTCAATAACCAACCTCCATTGATCATATACCCCTCAAATATTTTGGAATAATTTTCCTATATGGGTAATTCAAAATAAACACATGAGTATGAATCAAAATTCCTTATACCCTTGTTGCAAAATGTCAACAAAACACCAAGGAACTCTATTTTGCATTTTTGGGGATAAGAGCCCTAAACATAGTTATTTGATCCTAGAAGGTAGTCCATATCTCCATTTTCTCATTTGACACTTAAAATAGGTTTTTTAGTGGTCATCTCACATACTATAATCCAAAATAATGTTTCTTCCATGTTTTAAATCCTCTATACAAGGACCTTCATAACTCTTAGGTACCACCTATAGGTGGGCATTTACATACATAGGTAGTAAGCATGACATTTTGGGCAGTGTGTAAGATGGAAAGGTTTATGATCACTTATATGCTTTCACCAAATGTCTCAATTCACTCTTTTAAATCTTAAAGGATTGAAACACCTATCCAAATTTTCACCTCATAGGATGATGTCATCAATGGAGGCTCCTGTAGGTGCATATGAGCTATATGCAGGTAGTGAGCATGGAATGGAGTAACATGTGTGGATGAATGGTCTCAATAACAAATCCAAATAATTTTAAATCCCTCAAACACTTGATTTTCATTAAGGATATTTTAAAATAAGCCTTAAAACATCCATTTCAATGTGAAAACCTCTTACAGACATCTAGAACAAAGCAGGCAGAGGTATCTAATGATTGGTTGGTGTGATGAATGAGCTTGAAAACAACTTTGTACTTTTCCCAAACATAAAACTGAACCCATTATCTCCTGATGACTTGAACCAAATGATACACCTTAATTATAATCCCATGAACAAGCTAAACAAGTCTCATACATATGATTGCAAGTGGGAGTGAGTAAGGAGTTGACTGTGAGGTGTTCATGACTGCATATTTGATCAAAACATGGTGTTATGAGACTAAAAATTAAGATAGGTGATAATATGTATTTGAGACCTGTGGCACACCATATTCCATCTACATGAGACCTCTACATAGAACCAACATTTTTCAAACAAGGAGAACTTTAACTGAGACCTCACATGGTGACACCTTCCTACAATATGAGACAAATTTCCTATCAAAACAACATGAAACATGAAACCAAGCATGAATATAATCTTATAATATATCCAAAATCCTCTAAATTCAAAATCACCAACTACATTGTATATACCTATCTAAAATATAGCAAAACCTATAGGGTGCAGGAAATAGTGAGTAGAAAAACATAGTCATCTTGTAAAGGATGGTTCATAAAGCATGGTTGACTAATACTGGAACTATTTTTATGTAAATTTATATATCTAAGTGTAATAACACCTCCAAAATGTGTTTGACTTGAAACCTCTTCCACTGACTATACCAAGTATGAACCTGTTGATCATGTATGCATGTCTAGAAGGGTAAGAAAGGAGTAAAATAGTTTTGGGCCTTTTTTAACACTTTCAGAGCATGTAAATCACTAATATTAGTGTTATTAATATTAAAATACATTCCATGACCTTATCCCATGTGTCACCTTCCCCCATGGATCATACAAATGCCAATCTTCTCCTTTTTCAAGAAACTATTCTTTCTTCTAAAAAACCTACCAATTTTTAATTAGGAACAATTAAAGAAGGCATAATAGGACACCTGTCACATAAAATCACATTTATTAACCTTCAAATTTCCCAAGGAGGTTGTATAAATCATTAAATTCCCCTTTTTGACTTTAAAATGACTCAAAATGATATAAGGACTAAAATGACTAATGACCAAGGCTAATATAACATGAAATAACACTAAATTACCTATAATACACCTAATACATATATATTAGACCCCTAAAACACTTTTAAAACAATTTTCTACCTATATGGGTCCTAATTTGACCTGTAGAGTCAAATTTGGTCAACACTAATTACTAGCATATAAGGTTAATTCCAACTTTGAAACAAGGTACAATGTTGATATATTCAATAGTGTATGCATAAAATATATAATAAATTTGAACCTATACTATAGAATCAAGGTATAAAAATTAACAAGGTGGGTAGATTTGACCCAAGTACCCAGATAGCACATAGAACACAGAATTGGGTCGACAGGGTCGATCCGGTTGATTATGTAAGGGCAATTTTAAAGACTACAAACTATAAAAGGAAAGACTATAAAGAAAGATATAGAGATATATAAAATAGATTGGGTGGATTATATATGCAGAGAATGAAGATTATTATTCAATAACCTTGATATATGCTTGTAAATTCTATTAATTAGGTCAACTAGGTCGATCAAGCTTTATAGAAACTTGCTACTGAGTGCCTAAAAATATGTAGGGTTGACTGGGTCAACCTATTAGTATAAAATTGATGTTTTAAAAAGTATAAGGTTGATTGGGTTAACCTAGTAGTCTGAAATAGATGTCTAAAAATATAAAAAACCTATATTAGGTCGACTGGGTTGATCTAATAGCCTATACATGAAAAGTTGCACATAGAATTTAGATACTGGGTCGACAAAGTTGATCCAGTATGAAAAATATATGATAAAAATAATGATGAAAGAATGAAATAAGATGGACAAATCCTACAAGGGTTAGTTCATGTTAGGTTCACCGAGATGTATGCAATTAGAAATGCATCATGTCTATAAATCAATCCTGGCTCAAAGAAGATAGAGCATACATACACTTTCGATGAGGGATACATTTATTAAATGGGGGCATGACCAATATGGAGATCCACTAGACCCAATTATGGGATCACTTATCACAATACACCATGTTAAGAAGGGTTCCAAAGCCTACAGTCACATAATCATGCAACAACCCTAAGAGAGTCCTAGGTTTAATGTTCACTCTATTCTAATAAACAAGAAAGTAAATCTAATCTAGTACACATAAAAGATTGTGGCATAAAGTGAGGATATAAACAAAATAAACTAAACTAAACATGCATATAAAACATATACTTACATCAATGTATATATAATCTTAATGTATGGGAGAGAAGCACAATTGCATTATCTATCTACTCTTATAAAGGAGAAATAAAGTTAGGAATACTTACCTTGAAGATGAACCCACTAAGCCTCAATATCTCCCTTAGCCAAGGTGCTTTAGAAGAGATTGTTGTGGTATGTAAAAATAACAAAGACAAATCAGCATTAGGATACACAACCTATATATGCATCTAAAAGACTTCTCCACAAGACAAGATTTGTATCTCCAAAGAAAGTATGGAAGCCTAAGCTTTATTCCTTAAGTAGAATGGTCAATAAGCATATGTTCATTCATACTTATTCTTTTTAAATTTTCTTCTTACAAATGGTTGGAAATGAATTTGTATATATAGGTAGAGCTTTACCTAAATCCTTCTAAATATGCTAGTTATATAAGGTCAACCCAGTCGACCCTATATGCTTTTTACGGATAAATCACTAGGTACTAAGCTAGGTTAGTCAAAGGGCTAAAAAATATCCTAATGAAAAATAACCCTAAATAGTACAGGGTTGACCTAATCAACCTTGTACAATAATTAGATTTTGAAAACTATACAGGGTCAACCTAGTCAACCTAGTATAGTCAACTAGTTTAAAGGGGGTCAAGAAAAGAACATGGAAGACAAAGCATGGCAAATGACTAGAATACGTAAGGTTGAGAAGAATAATCTTAGGGAAAATGTTTTTAGGAGATGAGTGTGTAGATGGAAAGTGGTAAAAGGGACAACAATCTTATGAAGCATTGATGGTCTATCCATCCCTTTCCTGATGCACCCTTTAAGGTGTGAACTTAGAGAGATTGAGACTCAATAGGTTCTTGCAAGATACAAAGTGTTAGTAATTGATAACAGTTTAAAAATATTATGTGTATACAAAATTAGTATTTACATGTTACACTTATCAAGAGCTATATGGAGTAGAAATAGTATTAACTTATACACATCATTATTACTAGGTTAACTAATTACTTTTCTCTATAATGAGAAAAACACTCTCTAGAATAGAGAGATGTGCAAAGGAGCTAGAATATTTTATGTAACTCCCCTTGATAATTTTTTTTGGATCATATGATGATCTCATGTGCTCTTGGGAAGTCTATGAAACTTTCACTGAGATATGTGGGACCTTTCAAGATAACATAAGTGGTCAATTCTATAGTATATAGGCTTGTCTTGATGGTTATAGACCTCAAGGTGGTCATGATAGAATGAATCAAAGTAATTAATACTCACAAAACATGTTTGCATTATTGAAAGATGTCATAAATTAGGGTCTTCTGGGATCAATACTCTAATAATAGTGCAACTTGAGGGAACTTTAGTGAGTTCTATAGGTAAATTTGCATTTATTCACTTGATTTGATACCTTATATTGTGTTATTTCTCTATAGAATAATGTTTTTAATTCAAAATTCATATTTGATAAGAGTCAATCAAGATGACGACTAGATTTAGGGGGGGAGGATGTTACATCTCAATTCCTTACTAAGTAAACTATTTGACTATCCATGGATATTTATAGTTGACACATATAATTGGTTATATTTTGACTAAGTTTTGTGATACATGTTGATATGGGATAGTAGGATATTTCTTGGGTTATATGATCACACTGCTATGAGTTAGCTATAAGTATATGTTACTTTATGATCATGTTGATTTATCATTTTAGCTATATTACATGATGAATGTATATCATGACTGTTATGGTCTAACTTACTACTTTGTTGTGATTTTAACGTAGGAGAACCCATCCCTCAAAATGTGATGGAGGGAGAGAATCATTAGAGAGGATGATGTAGATGGAGACATCAGAGGATGATATAGAACTATAAATAACCCTACACAAACCATAGTAGTTATCACTTGTAGAATGCGTTAAAAATACTTTTCACATGGTGTGTTTATTTCATTTTGACTTACATGTGTTTTATGTAGGCACCATGTGTTTTTAAGAAAAAATATAAAGTTATAAAGTAGAGATTTTATAACTTATTCAACCATTCCCTATTGCATTATAACTTGAATGGAATTTATAAGTTATATTAGTGGTGGTCACTAAACATAAATCCAGCTTTAATGTATGTATTTTGAAAACCTTGTAAAATTTCCACTTATAACTAAATGAGACTAGATCTATAGAATGCTCTGATAAGCATAGGACTTGTATTTTGTAACTGTTAGTCAGTAGAGTGGTAATATAAGACCAACTAATGTCTTAAATCTTATCATGTAATAAACTATAATAATTATTGTTTTGGTTATACTGATATGTATGAAGCTATAAACCTTTCGATAACATAACATGGTTTACATTACACTATGAGATTTAAATAGGTAAACATAGCATTCATGTATCATGAGATAATATTTGGGGTGTGCTTGAGATCACTAGTCATATGAAACTTGTGGTACAAAACCTGTTGCATGGAATATAACATTATAACAAGCTACATATTTATGGTTTATTTATGATGTGTTTATTGGGAGAATGGGTGTAAATGTGCCTATTATTATATATTTGTACATTGGGGTGTGAAATTTTAGTTATAAACTATATTAAAATAATTATGAAAAAAAATACTTAGTGAATGTGAGCATTCAAACTCCTAAAATGTATTGCAAATGCTAATTTGGATTATTCTATGTTTCATGTGTGTTGAGTCTTATTTTTCTATATCTACACATGGATTTAAGTATGCAATATAATTACATAATGAAAATGGTTGTGTTGGGTCATAAGTGTAAGATTGTATCTAGAGGTGTGATTTTATCTAATCATCAAGAGTATAAGGGACCAAAAGTATAACCATATTAAAATAGGCTTTTAAAAAATAGAATGAGATGTTTAAATAAATGTTGTAACAAGTTTATGAGTTCTCTATTTCACTGTAAATGCTTAATTGGATGTTAATTATATGTATTCATTATTAAATACTTGTGTGTAGTACATGTTATGGAGAGTTAATATCTATAAATACTTGGTTATATCTAGTATATAATGGTGCATCATGATGCATGCTTATAAGTTATATTGCTTTAGAATGCTAGTGTGCAGTTTATACTTAGGGTATACCTAGGTGGTATAATCTCATATTTGTTTACTTGTTATCTATGTGGATTGTTTTATTCTTGAAATAAAATCGTAAGTTAGATTATGTGTTTTTTTTGTAATTATGAACTATGATAATATGGGATATCATAGATTGTGAACTATGATAATATGGGATATCATAGAGTACTATAGTATAAATATATGTTATATTTGGATGGTACATAATGTAATTATTATGTCTAGACTCACATCTATATTTGACTAATTAAATTAATGTGTGTTGGTTATTAATATAAATAGTATGTTTTGTTATAGTTAGTAGAAATTTATGTATGCGTGCATACAACCTTAAGATTTTATCGAATGCTATGATAGTATATTATTGTGTTCCATGGGAAAATTGACTTGATTTGTTATATCTATTTACTTAAATAGAAACATATGTTTTCATGTATTTAAGACTACTTTATATGACTAATTGAGTAAAACTAGTAGTTATGTCCTAGAAAACTAGACTATGATAATATGGGTTATCATAGGGTGTAGTATGTTTGGAAACAAATTATGATAATTAATCTATAGATAATTATGCATTTTATCTAGATGGTATAAACTATAGTTATTATTTCTAGTATGGGATAGAAAATAATGTAATATTCATTCATACATTTGATGGAATAAATGTATGCTTTATTTACTCCTATGTATGGCATGTTATTTGATGTATTTATTAAGAGGATGTAAATTATATAAATCATATGGTTAAATTATGTTTGACCAATCTACATTTTTGATACTAATTAAGGAGTGATATGGACTTCACTACATTACTAGCATCACAATGTTAGATGAAGGCAGTCTGATCAAGTGGTGTGTATGAGTTTGAGTGATCTATAGATCATTATTATTTATTATTCATAAAACTTTGGGCCAAAGTATGTTTAGTGAGACATTATCATTTCAAGAGTGTGATTTACATGTTTGTGAGTCATATCTTACAATAGAATATTTTTCTATGATACATTGCATGTTTAGTTTAAAAATCATACAGCACATAGGCAATTGCTTATCTCTCTAGATTCCTGCATCATCACTATCTACTCATCCATGAAGAGAGGAAAATTTCTTGATGGGATTAGTGTCAGAGATCATTGGTCTATGGTTGGTGTGTAAAATCACTTGGATGATGCTCTCCTTCCCCATAGTAGTACTTCTTATCAAGATGACACTTAAGATTACCACATATACTTGAGTTTGGGAACTATGTTCTAAGGGAGCCATGTATATTGTATTATGTTGTACTTAATATTTAATATGGTCATGAGAGTTATAATTATTTATTATTATATATTGACAGCAGGGGTTCTAGACTTATATCAGTTGTGATTGAGTTAATATAGTTAATTTTTATATTTGTATTATGATGTGCTCTCATGATATTAGAGGTCATTTATATGTGATGTATTAGTCTTATTTTCTATTATCACACTTTGATAATTTCATATGGTCTTCATAGATTCTCATGATGTAATCTATTTTTGGTATATGTGTTTAAATTTTAAAAAACACGTATTTCTAGTTGACCTCAATGGGGTTGTTACACATAAAACATGTGTGTGTATAAAATAAATGATATGATATACACTAGAATATAGTAAATAGCATATAAGTCAAAGATCTAATAAACATGTGTATGTTGAATAACTTTTGTAATTTTAATAATTTGAATGTTTTTGTATTTTCTTGGAATTTATTATTATTATTATTATTATTTGAGATTTTGGAATATTTGGAAGAAGTATAGTCTATGATCTCATATAAGGATACTCATAGGAAGCTCTAAAATCAAAAAATGTTACATCAAACTGGGGATACTACCAAGGGGTATATATAGGTGTCATATCTAAAACTATAGAATCTATGGTACTTTATGCATGTCTCATAAAATTTTGTGGTCGTGAAGAGGTAATACGAGTAGTGGTTCTTAGAACCCATTATTTAGTGTTATATGGCTTCTTCATTGTGGCTATAAATGGAACATGTTTATTTGATCTTATCAATTGGTTGGACCCTATAGGTGTAGATGAGGACCCTGTGGAGTTGATGGTGTATCTCTAGTGTAATGTACTCTCAAGTATGGACTACCTAGGAAATGGGATTATTTATTGCTTACCATTTTGTGCATGATTAACCTTAGTATGTTTTATAATTATATATCTTGGAATAAACTTCTCTTTTTCAAGTAGATGTTCATATGGAATTAAGGAAATTGTAATTATATTAATGGTATGAATGTATTTAATACACCTATGTATTATGGGAGGTATAGTGTGGAGTTTATGTATCCAAGGTCATTCCAATAACATATCAAAGACTCCCATGTAGGGTATAATATAAAAATTAATGATCACATAAGTTGAAACAACTTGTAAACGTAAATCAATCTCACCAATAACCTATTGTGATGTCCCATCGAATACTTTGACCATTTTGGTTGAATGGTATAAATCATCATGTGTATATCTTAAATATGTGAGTAACATCATGGTACATATGTTCTCACCAGAACCATTTTTTTTGTTTCAACACACCCCATTATCAAAATTCAAATAGGGACCTATTGTTAGGAAGACCTCTTTATTCATGGTCCATGTCAACCTTAGGAATTATGATATTGATCAAGTGTGCACAAGCCTAAGGTTATTTTTAGTTTAATTTTACAAAATTTATTAAAGGGATAAAATCAAAGCTTGGACATCATTCAATAATTATCCATCACCTTTGATTATTTTCTCTATTGTTAAAATGTGTACTCAATACCATGTTTTGATTTAATGGATTAATGAGATTAACAGTGTTATGTTCTAGTTTATTTTCACTTGGTTTTTCTCCTATGCATATTATATCACACTTAGTTCATTACATGACATCTTCATAGTACATCCAAGCTTATATTATCATCATCCACATGTCATCATCCTACTCATCCATGGCATTCGGTGCCTAATCAAGCCTTTATTCTATTTGGGTCACTGAGATCATGCCAAGTGGCATTATCTTGCCCTTTCATAGTTGCCTTGTATTTATGAAATTTTTGAAATATTTTAGTTATCTAGAGTAGTTATATCCATCCATGTGTGATCATCCTATTAACTAGTATTTTAAGTGTAAAAGTATAAGTCATAATGCCATTCAGGTTAGTAGAGTAGTGAGATCTACCCACATGTCATCATCCCATTAACCTAAAGTATAAACAAAAAATACAAGTCATAAATTCATCCAGGTGAGTGGAGGAGTGAGATATATCCATGTGTCATCATCCTATTAACCTAGATCCCAAATATAGAATTATAAATCATGAAGTCATTCGAGCAAGTGGATCATTGAGAGACATCCATGTGTCATCATCTCATTAACTTGAAGCATAAACAAAAAATTAAAAGTCATAAAATTATTTAGGTGAGTGTAGTAGTGAGAGTAATCCATGTGTCATCATCTTGTTAACTCAAATCCCAAGTATAAAAGTACAAGTCATGAATTCATCTAGGTGAGCAGATCAGTAAAAGACATCCACAAAGTAATTTTGGTAAATGGACTGGTGAGAGCCATCCAAGTGTCATCATCCCAAGAAGTCATAATCTAACATACATAAGGTAAAAAGGAAAAATATAAATTATTTATTTGGAGTAATGAGATTTATCCATATGTTTTAAACCCACTAACCCACAACCTACATAGTGTACAATAAAGATTTTCATACTCTGGATAAGTGGATCCTCGAGATCTTACCAAGTGTCATCATCCTAGAAACTCATGGCCAAAATAAAAAAATTAAAAAGAGCCATAATTTATCCGCCATTGGATAAATGATAGATAACCGCATGTATCTAATATGAATAAGTACAAAGACACAAAAACCAACTTTGAGAGCATGAAAAGGGGACATATGTCATACTAATATGACAAGGCACCCAATAATAGTGACAAGAAGATGTGTGGTGATAAAGCATGCTTAAATTGGAATTACAAAATAAAAATTCCAATAAGAAAATGTTTATGTGGAATGGATTAAAATTTATTATTGCCATTAATTTTCACAAATTGATAACTTAAAGCATTTAATTCATAGATTAGATTAATCTAAAGTAATATATTTAGCTACAAAGTAATATTTAATCACATTGACTTCTAGCTACCTTATGCACATTGCAAACTCAAGTTTCATAGCGACTTAAAGACTTATATCTTTTAGAGGACACAAAATTCCTATAAAATTTAAAATGGATGCCTCATCTCACACTCCTCTTCCTTTGGTATATTCAATTATTGGCACAACCAAATACATAGACATAGTGTTTGATTCAGTAGTACTATAACACAAGTTGAAACACTATTCAGTTATTTGGGATGAAGTGGAGTCTATAGAAATGTATAAGTTAAATGATTCATTATCTTTATTCATACAAAGATATAGATATGACCTCTTGGGTATCAAGGTATTATGCCTACATAATGTTACATCAAAACCAAAGGTAATGCCTTGCATTGACTTGCACTTTGATTTATTTACAAATGGACAAATTACTGGGGAAAATTTACACCATAAGCTCAATACTATCCTTATGGATTACATTAGTGGCAATGCCTTTGATAAGTATTATAGACTTCCTATCCTCAAATTTTCCTTATGTCCAAGTTATGGTCAATTCATAGTTACTTGTAAACTCAATCCCTAATAAGTTACAGTAGTGGGATAGGAACCTAAATAACATTGTAATTAGAGGTCTAGTTTCTTATGTCCCCATAGAATCATTCAGAATAGGCATAAGAATCACTATGGCTCTATTTAACTAACTATATTGTTTCCATAGAATTTTTTATATCCATGATAAATGCGTCTTGATATTAGACATCATTCTAAGTTCAAACAAAATCATTACCCTTGGTGAAATTCTTATATTTAACTTTATGTACCACATTAATAATCTATGAAAGCTACTTAATGGTAATTTTTACATGATTTCATACATCATGGATGCCATAACTATCACAGTTCATTCAACCTTTGTAGAACCCTAGGAACCCTCCATAGAATACCCCAAAAATAGGATTTATGACAAATTTAAAATTATTAATGTATACAAGCTCATAAATTATATTAAAAGGCTCAGTAAAATATTTTACCCCATGGTACATCAGGGCATCTATAGAATATGCCTAGGTTGTCAGACCACATTAAAATAACTATCAAGAAAATAGGTGACTACTAGTACTACCCAAAGTGCATTATAATTAGGATAGAGGGCACCACAACACAACCTTAATATTTGCCATGTATTATTCCAAAAAAAGTGGTAGAATAGGAAATCATTACATAATTGGAGAATAATGTATATGTTCAAGTGAAAGATGTTAGACAAGGATCTCTACATCCAACCCCCCTCATCATTAGCCACATACAATACACAATATGGGAACACCTCACTTTTATGGGAAAAATTAGAATGAATTATGGTATGAAGATGACATATTTTAGGTACTAGTACCCTAGTAATAATTTCAAAGAAAACTTGAATAAATAATTAAAATTCCTTATGGGCATGAATCATATAGCCATGATTTGATATTCATGAATGCTCAAGATGATAGTGAGGTTGTTATTAAAATTCACAATGCTGGCATGTTGATGCTAGTAGATTAGAGGATCTAATATGATCTAATAATCACACATGAGGATGCCAAAATTATAAACATATTAATGGACCTCTACACTAATTCATGGGTCTCCTTCCCAGATGGGAGTATAAAATGAAACTAGTGAAAATGTAGAAATAGGTCCATATAGGGAAGCAAATTCTCATGATATATCTATTAGGAATATAGAATGTAGATAAATAATAATGAAATACAAATAGAATTAAAATTTATAAAACACAATAGAAAAGAGACATATTTAATGTGGTTCGCCCAATATGGGCTACGTCCACACAAAAATCGTTAGTCCTTATTATTCAGTCCAACAAATGAAGGGAAAAACCTACAATACATCCACTACAATATCCTCTTCACTCTCTCTTTTTATTCTTCCTAATTACAATTCCCTCATATCTAAGGAGGGTCACATATTAGGGGGGAAATGCATAAACATAATCTCTACTGTTAAATCTAAAACCTAATAGTGAATGGTCTAGATTAACTATGAAATTACAATATTTTATAATGCATTTTTCACAAAATTTTGTTTCAAGGGCATTTCCCCCAAACCCCCACTAGGGGGGGCTCCAAAATAGGTCTATGCCCCCTAGACCCCCATGGAGACCTTAGTGGGGGGAATTTCCCCCCCCCCATACCCCCAATCGAGAACTGGGCTTTAAAATAAGATCAGGGTCCACCATCCAATAATATCTAGTTTGACCCAAGCTTTCCCCATGCCTCCAACTATTACTACTCCTCCTCTACTTGAAACTAGAATAGAAAGGTCTATAAGTCCTAATAGAACTATAAGTCTAGTCTCTTTCACACCCCTACCTCCATTATCCATAGTGAAACAAATAAGTCTCCCTTATTTCTTGTTACCAATTCCTATTGCCCCTTTATTGTTAACTCCTTCAACATCACAACTAGTACTTCCAATACTAGACATTGTCATTTTATTTCACATACACCTTCCACCCTTGTGCCCCCTTCATCTTCCATTCCACCCACTTCAATATAATCCATTACTCCTCCTATGCTATCTCTAAAGACATACCAAAGGAAGCCTATGACTCCTCTCATGTCTCCTAAGGTTATACAAGAATAAAAAAGGCCTTTTAAAGGCTTATTTTTTAGAATATCCCTTATATATGAGGATTTTGAGGGGGAACCTAGGGAAGATAAAAATAAAATTGAATAATAAAAAGAGGATAGGGTACATACATTAATAAAACCTATTAAAATTGAAGATAAATATGTTGATGAAAAAGAGGAATTATTATCCAAAGCAGACACAAAACCTAAGGGGACTAAACTTTCTAAGGAGATAGATGAAGAGGAGAAATAAGAGACTGAATCCATGGAAATGAATGCATGTGAAGATCTTTAGGAGGTTGAGTAAGGAAAGGTTAACTTAGTTTCAACTGAGTTATTATCAAACAAGGAAGGAGATGTAAAATATAAGGTATAAATATAACAAAAAGTCCCAGCTCAAGGATTATTAGCAATTGTGCCTCCTAAATATCCATCCCAAGTTATAAGGGTAAAAACTATAGCAACAAATGTCCCTGATACTTTTCCTCAAAACATGAGTACCCATGTCCTTGATTATTTGATAACTTCTTCAATTTCCACTACTACATTGGATACAATAGGGACCACTCATTATTTACATTCTTTGAGCCCACTCAATAAGTTTCAAGTAGACACAATGATAATTTTGCCTACTATAGACCAATGCCCTGTAATTTGGGATTTTCATCATATTTATCAGCCTACTAAGGATTCCCCTACTATGGTTATTACTATTATGGTTTATCATACATAAGTCACAAGTTATATGTGGAATTTAATTAATACCCTTGTGACTTATTCCCTTTATACTTAGACTAACCCTCAACCCATAGAACCAAATAAATAGGTGCATTTTGAAAATCTAGTGGTTACTTCCATTTTTTCTAAATAGGCTATTATTGATAATTTGGCCTATCAAGGCCAAATTCCAACCCCTGTAGTCAAAAAAAATTTCATATTTGTCATGATATCTTTTTTTTCAAGTGAAAAGTGAGTTGTTTAGTTTCATCAACTATTTCAATCATATTTCTAAGGTTTTTATAGAGTTTCAAGTGGTTTTATGGTTTGAAAGTGCTTTGAAGGAGATGGCAAAAAGAAGATAATCGATGACTAGTCATGAAGATTTTTTGGTATAATTCATATTATGAAGGTATTAAATAAGCATAAACCCAAAAATAAGATAAAAATGTTTTAAAAGGTTTATTTTAAGCCTTTTTTAAGGCTATCACATGCTTAGTTGGCATTCAATGGCAGTTGTTCTTGAAAACATTATGTTATTTCACCAAAAAGGACAAAATTGGTCATTAAATATTAAAATAATGATATTAATATGCCATTAAAATATTAAAAATATCCTTTAAAAGACACACATATATGAATTTATATTATTTATAAAGTTTGATTTTTGAAAAGAACTACTTAAAGTAATTTCAAGTGTGAAAAAGGTTATTTTGGGGCTCCCAAATGCCAATTATGGAAATTAAAAGGGTAAAATGATTAAATATTTGTCCTTAACTGATTAAACACTTGTGTATATTCTCCAATATTATTATTTTTATGTTGTAAGATATTAATTTCTAATAAAAGGAGGGAAAATATCCATTTCATGCATTTTTCCATGAAGAGTATCAAATCCATATGGACATCCATAATCAGGGGCCATGAACAAGTGAAAAAAGGCATGACATAGGTTCATGATGAATTTTTATTGAGAGTAGATACTGAGATGGGGGTGAATTAGTAGAAAAAAAATTATATTTAATTCCAAAACCCATTCATTATTCATTAATTTGATCTAGCAACATGAACATGAAAGCTTAAACATCCAAAGCATGAACAAGAGCATACATCATGTGAACACATCATTTATGTGGGAAACCATCTAGGGGGAGAAACCCCACTCTCAATCATACAAAAAAATGAACTAAAATCATATAATTGTATATCAAACATAAGACTTTAGACCAGCTCCAACTGATCAAGGAGCATCCACCCCTCAATTTAGTCCAACTCCAACTAGACCTTTAGCTAGTTCCAACTAGCAAGGAGTCTACAACCCACTATGTGATTAAGCACCCAATCAACCACATTTTTTATGATTTCCACCATTTATATGATGTATTATACATCTTATTATGACCTCTTATTTTAACACCTACAAATTTGCTTCTCTTCTCAAGGCAGGCACACCTACCTCATTCACTCAACCAAGTCACCGTTTAGACTGTTAGGTATAATGACTTGTTAGCTCATGACCATGATGATTCAAACATGAATGATCATATTAAACATTTTATGGTCCTAAATGACTCATATATTCTCATTGACTGATCTCTTCCCTTTTCTTGAATACACTCTACTCTCACTCCTACACAAATAGGCTAATTTGACTTTGTATATATATATATATATATATATATATATATATATATATATATCACTCCATCATCTAACCCATATTGGTTAGCCAAAATACTTCACATAATTTTATTACCCTTATAAAATATCCTCATACATGTCATAAATCCAACTCAAACACTCCATATGTCATCCATACTTCAAAACAATCTCAATCCTCCTTTAGATCTCAATTAGGCCTAATGTATTAGCCCTTATAGGTCATTCACCACATATGACCATCTCCATGAATAATATCCATCACCAATGCTTCAAACACATCAAAAATACCTCAAATATATCATTTATCATTCCCACATGGGTCTAAAACATATTTAACTCTAATTCATATGTTGAACCAAGCCTTTTAGACTACTCACTAATAGGCCTAGAAACATAGTCATATAGAACTTAAGCATACAAAAGATTTTCTCAAAAAACCACATAAAAACACATTTATAGGTCCTAAATGAATTTAAAAACACCTCTAAATACATTTTTCACCTTAAAATATCTCACATAGGTCCAAACCAACTCAAATAAACTAATTACTCAAACTGGTTATGAACACCAGAAACTCAGTCAAAGATCTTTAACTGATCTAACCAAAATAAAGATAAAAAATGAAGACCAAGTCCATGTAATAAATATATGGGACTCATATAATACCAAAAAACTCTCACTCACCTCAAAATCCACTCATAATATCTCAAACTAGCCTCTCCAAATAGGCCACTCCAGATTGCCTGCAACCTCCAGAAACTAGTCATGATGAACATGACATATAACACTTGTGCAGACACTTCCTTGATCTTCCAATGCATTCATGTAATCCTAAAAAAAATTATAACATTTAAAATCAAAAAATTCATATGCTTAAATTGCCACTTTCCTACTGCAAACCATTCTCACTATCATGGGTTCCAATATCTTATCTTACACAAACTAGTCATTTTGTGAGATCCTTCTAGTTATTTTATAAGCACCATCAACCCTTACACATAAATTTAATAGGAGGGATAGGTCTTTAAATAATACCCCAAGAAATTTTTTCCATCCCTAAACACGTAAAATCAATCCTTATATAGGTTGTCACTCTGATTGGCTTTCATTCACTATTTGCTCCATTTCCACTCTAACAACTAGTCAACTTAATTGACTTAGATAATTTACATAGTGACTATTTCTTGAAAAAACAAATTTATGGACTTTAATAAAAATTCTTGGCCTTCAATCTCCAACAAATCTTATGTATTGACTTAGTCAACCCTACTTGTAGCACTAAAATATTTAGAAACAAGCATTTTTATATACCTTCTACTCACTGCCCTGACACACCACTACCACCTAAAGATGCCTATAGGAGTCCTCTATACCTTTTAATAGTAAAAATTGGTCAACCAATCCATTCTAGGTCCTTTCTAGCAATATCTCTCTAATCACTCCATTATGAGGGTTTATAAAGGGTTTCTGACCAATTTACATTCTTAATGAATGTTCATAAAGCTTTGTCCCTCAATCCACTAAAAAATACTTGGAAAGGCTTCTTAGGTCCATGTGCCACCTCTCCCAAAAGGCTCAGATCCCCATGAAAAGTCTACACATGCCAATGAGTATCACAAACTTCTTCTAGGGATATGAAACCTCTATTTTGCATGCACAAAATACATCCCAATGTACTAACTTGCTTTATCTTCCTCTTCGGGGCCTAAAACTTAGTCAACACATTTTACCAACCATTTCATACCACAAATCATGCTTACATGAGCTCTACTAACTGAAATATCTTCATGACTACTCATAAGGACCCCATTAGCCCACCTTTCCTAATAGGCCTAGAACCACCAAACCAACTTGTCTCTTGAAGATACTTGAAAACTTATCCACTAAGCTCATATAACCTTATATATCTTCAATCCACTCATGTCATATACTAGAACCAATAACCAATAATATACAATGCATATACCTCTCACCTTACTACGCAACTTAACAAAGTCAAGCACACAAAGCATAAGATGACTTGCACTCCACATGAAGACCATATGAGAAGACTTATCCTGATAGGATCATACCAAGAACATGTCAAATGTTCTCTCTCTAAGTTCCATGATATCCATTCATACCTCCATAGAACCAACTACTCCAACTGCTCCCACTAGTAACCAAGACTAAACTGAGCACTAAAATCTTGCATATTAGACCAAGATCGCTCTCATACCACTATGTCACACTAATTTCACTTGACATAAATGACAACACATTAATTCAACCAATATCCCAACAATGTCCCCCTTTATCATTGATGGTAACACTCCTTTTCTCTCTCCCCTTTTGCCAAAATGACAAAGTAGACTCATCTACCAAACATGATCTTCTATCTTTAATCAAATAAATTAAGAATACAACCAAGAAAACATACCTTTATCTCTCATCCTTTGAAACTTAGAGCACACCAACTATCATCAATAGATCACAAAGCAACCATAGTGCTTCCCCTTAGACCAAGCGCCCTTCAAGAACAAACTTAGGTCATAGCTCCAAAAGAACTATAATATCCTTGGACCTAACCACTAGGAAATAACACTAGCTCCCCCTAAGACTAATACCACTTGATAAATAAATGACTCAGCTCCCCCTTTGCTAAACACTAAACTCAGACCTCTAAGTCTCCAAGAGACCTAGATAATACTGAAGCACACTTCCTTCCTAGATCCTTGGACCTATCACTAATTACTTAGTAATACAAATCCCCTAGGACCCTACTCCACTTTGAAGTCTCCCCCTTATTATATAAAACCCATAAATATCTATATTACCTCCAATAATAGAAACCATTACTTTAAACAGCAACAAGAGCACTATAGCATTATGCAAGCTCACATACCTTTACACTCAAGGCACCCTACAGACCACCAAAGGAACTTCAAGTATAGAACCATACCTGAATAATCCTTATAATATACTAATATACTCATTTGGAACCAAAAAATCCAACCTTATTTGGAAATATATCACAAAATTGTTTAATTTCTCCACTAGGCCTACTTAGACCTCTTGTAGCCCTGTCTAGCCACTGTAAACCTCATAAATTTCTGTGTGTACACTTTAATATCATGAAATTCCATATCTAAAGTCCATTACAATTACCCCATATACATTCTAATAATGATCTTCCAAATCATCCTTCTTAGCATACTTCCTTCTTTAGCCCTATTGGCCAATTAAGCCTCCTAAAAGACCAAAACTTGAATAACTTGAAATATGCTTACTTTAGACCATTGTAAAAGTTATTTCAGCTACCCATTTGGCCATTTAAATTTATTTTAATCTTATATCCTCTAACTCCAAAGATAGACCACTTTTTCAATCATGCCTTAAATGACTAGGCCTTTAAAGTAAACCTTGGTCAAAGGTCAACCTCTAATCAACATAGACACCTGAGCTAGATACCACACCTAGAGACCATCAAAACACACTACCATGATAAATTAAAATCCTCCACACATTTTGGAACCATGACTTCCTTTAGGCTACCAAATGCATGCCGATGAGAAGAGAAGCTTATGATCACTCAAAACTTTCCACCTGGCATAAAAACATTCATCCACCAATGAAACCTCCTAGAAAAATTATAAAAAACATGTGTATACCTTCATAAGCATATAATAATTTATGATACATCTCCAATCTTCATATGACCCTTGAAACTAAGCATTATGAGCATACATAGTCATCATCTACAGCAGACATCTTGACCAAATGGTCAAAAACACACCTAGGCATCTTAAGAGCATCTCCAATCTATCTAACCTTATTTGACATGAAAAAACCAACTTGAAACATCTATTAATTACCTTATATCCACCTTTAAACACTCAAATCACTATATTGGCACCTTTTAGGTAGCCATCACTACCAAAATAGGTCAACTCTAACTTTTGACCACAAAACACACATCTATGCTCATCAAGAACTCAGACCACCTAGGAATGACTCATGTAAATCTTATACATGCTCCCATAAAATTAAATCCACATTTCTCATTCAAATCACTACCCATATTAAGCATCCAAAAATGATCAAAAATGCACTTTAGGACCAGGAGTCTTGAACATACCTCTTGAATAATCATCCTTGCTTCTTTCTCTTCACTGACCTGTAGGATAAATTAGACCTCCTCAAGTAGGATTGAACATCTTCACAACATGGAAAAATATTTTTTCAATCATTATTTAAACAACACAAGCGATTAAGACTCAAATCACATATTAACTTCTTTTTATGGAGCAACTCAACCTTATGAACAAGACAACTCTGCATGTCATAATCTTCAACCTCTATTTTTATACAAACAAGACCTAGCCTAATAGTTCAGAATTATAGGCATATTTGGATCATACACAATATATTTATATGTCCTTTTTAATACCTTGTGAGGTTACCAAAATATAAAGAGACTATTGCAAATAAAAATAAATCCTTCATGAATACATCTGCAAACTCCTTTTCAAGAATACAAGAACCTTGTGATGATACAAGACATACTCATATTCAAAATACTATGAACTCCTTCATGATTCTTAAATTATTTCATCAATACCTCTTATACCATATAAATCTTCTTGAAGACTCTTCATATATACATAAAGAATCAACTTTAGCAAGCATTGTCTGGATTTGAAAACTCGGAACTTGTTATCTATAGAACACTAAAACCCTCTTTATGATATCAAAAACATAACAAAACATTTTTCATGACATTTTGGGGTCATATATATATCAAATAAAATTTCCATATACTTTTATCATCCACCTTGAGTTTCTAAGATTACCATTTAGCTCAGCTAGTCACATAGCCTATCAATTTTGAGACATAGTCAACTTTCATGGAGCTTTTCTTGCAAAGACAAATTTCCAGATGTTTCTTAGTGATCTAGACCTTGTCATATAATTTTTTTCAATTTTCTATGATTCTTATCCATGCATACATATCCATAATACATTCTCTTTTACTTAGAAAGCTTCATTGACTGTCATATCTTCTATAGGTCTCAAGGAAGCCTAATTCTAATTACCTTGTTTGCTTCAATGAACAACTAATGAATCAAGATGGTCAATAAAGTACTTAAAAATTAATTACTCTTATAAAAATACATTTATGACAACTTCTAATAGATCTCACCATGCTTAAAATCCCTCAAATCACTTGCATATATTACCAATGCACCATTAGGCTATGTTTCTCTTTCAATTATATACTTTTGCCTTTCAAGACACCTACACAAATTTTTACCTATCATTCCTACTGAACAAGAGACTATAATAAATAATAATTATCATACAACTCAGGTTTAATCTTGGATTTGGCTTCAATATAGTCCTTTAAACTTGCTAGTGCCAACATGCAAACCTTTATGTGGACTTCAACTCTAATCTTCATTGACTTATCCATCATAAAGTAACCTTCATAATTCATTAGTCTTGAAATAAAAACTCAAAAAACATCATGACAAAAACAAGGCTACCATATTGATCATCAACAACTCTATCAATGTTGCCAACAAGCTGACTAGGCAGACACCATCAACCAAGTTACTCACAAGATCACCTACCAAGCTAATTAAGCCTCAAGAAGGACCTACTCTGATACCAATTATTGAGAGTATATAATACTATGGGGGGTGAATTATTAGATAAAAATGTACATTCAATTCCAAAACCCATTCATTATTCATTAATCTGATCTAGCAATATGAACATGAAAGCTTAAACATCCAAAGCATGAACAAGATCATACATCATGTGAACACATCTTTATGTGGGAAACCCTCTAGGGGAGAAAACCCACTCTAAATCATAAAATTAAATTTACTATAGTCCTATAATTATATATCAAACATGATACTTTAGACCAGCTCCAACTGATCAAGGAGCATCCACCCCTCAATTTAGTCCAGCTCCAACTAGCAAGGAGGCTACAACCCCTTAGGTGATTAAACACCCACTCAACCACTTGTGCTCTAATTTCCACCACTGATCTGATGTATTATACACCTGATGATGACCTTCTCTTATTCTAACACCTGCAAAATTATTTATCTTCTCAAGGCAAGCACACCTACCTCATTCGCTCAACCAAGTCACCCTTCAGATTGTTAGGCCTAATGACTTGTTAGATCATGAACATGATGATTAAAACATGAATTATACTCTTAACCCTCTAATTTTCCTTAATGACTCATCTTTACTCCTTGACTAAGATCTTCCCTTCACTTGAATATGTTTTGCTCTCACTCCTACACAAATAGGCTAATTTGACCTTGTATATATATCACTCCATCATCTAACCCATATTTGTCGACCAAGATACTTCACATACTTGTCTTACCCTTATAAAATATCCTCATACATGTCATAAATCCAACTCAAACACTCCATAGGTCTCCCATACTTTAAAATAAGCTCAATCCTCCTTTAGATCTCAATTAGGCCTAATGTCTTAGCCCTTATAGGTCATTCACCACATATGACCATATTCATGAATAATAGACCTCAAAAATGATTCAAACACATAAAAAATACCTCCAATATATTATTTATCATTCCCACATGGGTCTAAAACATCTATGACTCTAATTCATACCTTGAACCAAGCCTTTTAGACTACTCGCTAATAGGCCTAGAAACCCAAAAAACATAATCATATAAAACTAAAGGATACAGAAGATTTTCTCAAAAAAACATTAAAAAAAACATGGATAGGTTCTCCATGACTTAAAAAACACCTCCAAATCCATTTTTCACCTTCACATAGCTCACACAGGTCCAAACCAACTTAAATAAATTGATTACTCAAACTGGTTATGCACACCAAAAATTCAGTCAAAGGTCTTTGTCTACTCCAACCAAAATAAAGACAAAACATGAAGACCAAGTACATGTAATGAATGTATGGGACTCATATAATACCACCAAACTCTCACTCACCTCAAAATCTAATCATAATATCTTAAATTAGCCTCTCTAAATAGGCCACTCTAGACTGCTTACAAGTGCCAAAAACCAGTCATGATGAACATGACATATAACACTTGTGAATACACTTCCTTGATCGTCCAATGCATTTATGTTATTCTAAAAAAACCTTATAAAATTTCCAATCAAAAAATTCATATGCTTCAATGGCCTCTTTGCTACTACAAACCATTCTCACTGTCATGGGTTCCAATATCTTGTCTTACACAGAGTAGTCATTTTATGAGCTCCTTCTAGCTATTTTATAAGCACCATCAACACTTAAAAATAAGTTAAATATGAGTTATATGTATTTGAATAAGACCCCAAACCATTTTTTCCATCCCTAAACACATGAAATCAATCCTTAAATAGGTTCTCACTCTGATTGGCTTTTGTTCACCATTTGCTCCATTTCCACTCTAGTGACTAGTCAACTTAATTGACTTAGATAATTGACATAGTGAATATTTCTTGACAAAAAAACTTAATTTAATTTAATAAAAATTCATATTCTTCAATCTCCAATAACTTATATGAATTGAATTAATCAACCTTGCCTATAACACTAAAATCTTCAAAAACAAGCATATTTTTATACCTTCTACTGACTACCCTAACACACCACTACCACCTATAGATGAATAAATGAGTCCTATATACCTTAAAATAGTCAAAATTGGTCAAAAAATCCATTACATGTCCTTTTTATAAATATCTCTCCAATCACTCCATTATGAGGGTTTATAAAGGGTTTCTGACCAATTTTACATTCTTAACGAATGTTCATAAAGCTTTGTCCCTCAATCCACTAAAAAATACTTGTAAATGATTCTTAGGTCCATTTTCCACCTCTCCCAAAAAATTTATGTCCCCATGCAAAGTCTACATGTGCCAATGAGTATCAAAAAATTCTCCTCGAGATAAGAAACCTCTATTTTGCATGCATAGAATACATCTCAACGTACTAACTTGCTTTCTCTTCATCCTCAAGGCCTAAAACTTAATCAACACATTTTAAAAACCATTTGATACCACAAACCATGCTTAAATGAGCTATAATAACTGAAATATCTTCATGACTTCTCACAAGGACCTCATTAGCCCACCTTGCCTAATAGGCCTAGAACCACCAGACCAACTTGTCTCTTGAAGATACTTGGAAACTTATTCACTAAGCTCATATCACCTTATATATATTCAATCCACTCATGTCAAATACTAGAACCAACAACCAATAATACACAATGCATATACCTCTTACCTTATCAAGCAACCTGGCAAAGTCAAGCACATAAAGCATAGGATGACTTGCACTCCACATGGAGACCATATGAGAAGAATTATACTATTAGGATCATAAAAAGAACATGTAAAATTCTATATCTTTAATATCTATACTATATACTCATGCCTCCATAGAGCCAACTACTCCAACTGCTCCCACTAGCAACTAAGACTAAATTGAGCACTAAGATCATGCATATTAGACCAAGAGCACTCTCATGCCAATTTTTCATCACCAATTCCACTTGAAATAAATTAAAACACATTAATTCCAACAATATCCTAAAATTTCATTGAATTTTTTGGGAAAATAGGCCTAAAACTAGTCCCCTATAGGCGATTGGTTTGTTTGCACACAAGGACAGGTCTTCAGGTTTGCAACTGGTATGGACATTAGAGAGAAGGCACATGTCTAAAAAATTTATTAGATAAATTATACTAAGTGAGATTCTTGATGGGGTTATTTTATCTAAATTTTTACTCTTCTCTTTCAAAAACCATCCATTTAAAGTCGGGCTTAATTCTATAGTCTTTCATCCATGAAGGCAACTGGTTTTCTGCAATTTCTCCTCACCAAGGCATCATTTCAAGAAATTTAGATTTTTTTAGGGATTTTTTGGGACATTTAATTCATCTTCATGGAATCAATCAGTCATTTTTAACACATTTCAGATCCATACAAAGCTCAATAAGACAAGTAGTGTAAATCTACATTATACAAGCATGTAAAGGAGTTTTGTATGGTCAAGGAGAGAGAATGAATTTCAAGTTTTCTTAGAATATTATTTATATGGTATCCATCATGTTCACATGTTCTCAAATCAATAGTCTCAAAGGCTTCATGAAGCTACATCACCAAGAAATCCACCCATATGTTCTTCAGCATCTCAAGATCCATTTTAGCAAACTTTAAGGTTTTCTAGCATATTTTGAGGTTTTAACATAATCCTAGGTTTCAATTTTACTGTTTATACCTTCTCCAAAATCCTTCAAATTGATATTCCTTATTTAACATGTGCCTAAGACTGAATAGGACTCATAATATTAGTCTTGGCATACTCCTTTTGTCTCTTTTCCATGGCCATTTTGTTCATCCCCATATCACTATTATACACTATTTTTTCACTGTGTTTCATGTTTTATTTACCCTTCATTCAAGTGTTTCATCCTTAATTCATGGTTCCACCCCCCTCCATTCATATCCATCTCATATTTTCATTGTTATTATAAGGTAAAAGGTGAAAACCATCATGTATGTGAAGGTAGATATGCAGACCTTGAGATTTTTGCACCATTTCATGAGTCTTAACTTACAGAAAGGCACTTCTATAGTCATGGTTTTCCATGAAGAACATAATCCAAATAATTATAGGGAATATATCTTTATAATGTTCTATGAAAATATGATCACATCAAGCTACATATAGGATAAAGTCAAGATCAAATCAGATTTTGAGCCTTCCTTAGGGCTAGGTTCACACTCTATCTGTATAGAGGAGGTATACATAGTCATCATATGAGTGAGGAAGGGCATAATACTTGGAGGTTTGGTCATAATAGGATATTATGTTTTGAGATGAGGAATAAATAAGGGTTCTTGATCTAAATGAGATGTCATTTCATGACTTAACCCTTAAGAGGCACTAATATTACAATCAAGGTTCGATTTCACACCTACAGGCCTACTCTCAGGCCACCACCTATAGCAAGAATAGGATTTTCAACATTAAAATAGGTCTTGAGACCTTTCTTAGGCTTATGGAGGCTAGTTATACCATTAAAATGCATGACTCAAGGCATGAAGTGTATACCATAATGAAGGTAGAACAAAGTATAACACCAAAAATGCCTTGAGTGGCTCAAGAAGATGTATAGCCAGCCCAAATTGATGACTTCCAGTCAAGCATAGTGAAGTGAAGTCTTTTATCAAGAATAAATCATGATGGTACGATATGAAGTAGGTATAGTTTTTTAAAATATGCATATAATGGTGTACTAGTTAGAGACTTCACAGAGAACCATGTTCCTTTCATGTCATAAACCTAAGAAACTACACCTACAACCATGTTTAAAGGTAGGCTATAGCAAACAAAGAGGAAAAAATGACAAGGAAAAGGTTTTAAAGGTTGGAGAAATTAAAAGAGAGTGTTGAGTCTAAATTCATCATTTTTTCAATATATCAACTCATAAACATCTTATGTATGGTCATGACTCCCAAATCATGATCAATTCATAACTCAATCCTTACAAGGACCTATAGATAAGGGCAAAATCAATATAGAAGCAATAAAGTCTTGAATTTCTTGATATTAATAGGTATTTTTATGTTTAGAAAGAGGTTTCAAATAGAATAAATATTTTATTCAAGAGAGGAAAGACTAAAGTATAAAATAAAGGGTCAATTACCTTAAAAATACTCACTTATAGCTATAATAACTTAGCTCATTTTTCAATCTAGTATGCACTTTGATGATGATAGTGGCATATAGAGGATTTCCATGGTTATAAGTGGTTCAAGAAGACAGTGATGATTTGGATCATCATAATCTCATAAATTAGGATGAATTGGGGACTTTAATCACATAGATAGTATAGTCAAGGCCAACAAAACTCACTTACAACCATATTAATGGCCTTTTCCTCTAAAGCACAGTCATATGAGTAATATGTATACAAGATATCTTAAATTCAAAGAGTGGATATAGTAATAAACCTTATGAAATTAAGATTGATTAATGGACATCTCCAATACCATGATTAAACCATTAAGGCACAAACATGATTTTCTAAGTGAAGGGACAACACTTGTATGGATATGACAATTCAAGGCCTAAAGAGTTTGTTTGAAGGGTCAACAAGATTGAAATAATATGATAGGTGAATTAAAAATGGTTTAAATAGTATTTAAAACACAAATTCAAGATGTAATGATCATTATATATCCCAAATCTCATCATTACAACCTATGGCATTGTTAGTACACAGTCACAATGCATGCTTCTTGAAAGAGTAAGGTCATACATAGGTGGCATGAAGTTATAGATTGATAATTGGAGGGTGAGAAAAATGAAAATAGGAGAGTCATGATGAATCAAATGAATATTAATCTTGTTATAATTTTAAACCAAGGTGTAAAATATAAAAATACAGTCATAGGTCTAGTGAGACTAGACCAAGTAGGCATCTCAAACTAGTTTTTGATAAAATGGGCCTACAGGAAAAAATATGCATCCAAATGACATGAAATTTTGTGGATATGGTAATTATGAATTTATAATTACATTTAAAATATTTTTTAGTTAATTTTATTATGATTTATACTCACTATTTTTAAATAATCCTCAACCTATCAAAACACATGAAGAAGCAGGCAACTCAAACTAGTTTCTAGTAAAATAGACCTATAGGAAAAAGTTTGCATCCAAATGGTCTAAAATTTTGTGGATATGGTAATTATGAAATAATATACCCATAAAAAATATTTTATATTTCAATTTATTATTATATATTCTCAATTTTTTGACACAATCATTAGCATGTCAAAACACAGTCATAGTTGGAGCAAGCACTATTCTTAAGGTACATACAGGTGAAAAGGAGGTTTGAAACTTCATGGTAAGGTTTTTTAAAGAATTAAAACATGTTATACATATTAAAAAAACCTTTTTTGAAGTTATTATACCCAATTATCTAATCAAACCATGCCCTTGAGTGATAATCTAAGCAAGTAGGCCTAAAACCCTCAAGGCACATGGTCACACTTTTGCATTCTTTCATGAACTTTTGCTTAGTGAGATGGACTTGGAGACATAGTTTAAGGTAATCGGAACCTTGGATAATATGGTTAAGTGAGGTAGTTTTGATAATTCTTGTTTTTCATGACTTTCTCAGCCTCTTTCCTTATACACACAATCTTGGTAGCCTTTAACATCCAAACTTCACCACATAGAGAACTTGAGGAGTCTTTTGCATGAAAACCTATGATTTTCACTGATGATGAGGGGGTAAGTATATAAAATTTTCATGGAAAGTGTTTTTCCATTGAAGGTATTTATGTTATGAACAATCCTTAAGAAGAGCCCAGAGCATTCTTAAACCCTTGCAAAACCCCACTAGTAGACCTATTTGTAGAGATATGAAGAATTATGTAATCAAAATCATTGGAACCTCTTGTATATAAATTATATAATAAATCAAACTCTTATCTATTCATGTCAATGTCTATTATTTGAATGGATGTTATATGGATTTGGCAAAACACATGTTTTTGAGAGAAAAAAGCACAAAATATGAGGTACAAGGTAGTTCACATGAAATTAAATACATGGAGATAAAATTTTGGAACTTTTTATTCATCCTAAAATCATAAATTGGTCATAAATATTCCTCAAATTGTCCTTAGGATCTCATACAAAATAACCACTTTGCAGGAAATCAAGGAAAACTTAGCTCAGTCAACATATTTGACTAATTTGTAGATGTTTTAAGCTAAAATGGAGCTATTTCATGACATGATGGATTGTTTTAGGTTTACTATTACCATTTTTTAAGTTTTTCATGGTTTCATATAGGTTCTCAAGAGCCATCAAGTGCAAAATTTAGGTTACTATGCCTATTATGGCCTAGTAGGCCTGTTTGATCAAACAATTCAAGTAAAAAATGATGTTGAAAGGTTATCATTGAGTTATTTTTGAGTTTCCACGCCACATATCTGATCTTAAAGGGTAATTTCCATGCACAGTTAGTCTTCAAATGACATTTGATGCAAGGAAGGAGTTAACTAGTCCTAAAGTGCCAATCACTCTAGTTGACTAATCATGAGTTGACTAAGAATCATGCATTTTCCATGGTTTTCATGCAAGAGAAGAGATTTACTTGACTTTAACTCACTTCAATTGGATTTAATAGACAATTTGTGGTGTAGAATACATGTAAAATGAGATTTGACAAGTCTAAAGGGCCCACCACTTCATTTCAATGCTAAAAAGAGCTTCATGCAAGGATTTTTGAGATAAGGAGATATATTAAAGACTATTTTTATCTAATTATAACTCAATTTTGGACTTGATTTAATGTTTATTAATCTTATCTTCTCCATTTATTCCAATCTTTTGGTTAGAGATTCTCTATTTTCTATATATTCAGTCTTTCAAACCATTTTTTAATATCCCTCTCTTGGGCATGATAGAACTCTACCAAGATTGAGCTTTGTAACCTTTTGAGATAATAAAATGACTATTTTTAGATTTTGAATATTCTATTATAGTGTGTTTATGTTATTTTATTTTAACATGTGGTAGTATTTCTCCCTTGTCAGGTTCAGATATCACCTAGCTACTAGTATGTTAACTTATCCAGGTCATGTTTAGTGTTTGATGTCATTTGACTGAGCTAATAGTGGATATAATTAACTATTTAGTGCCTTGAATAAATATTATTCCACCATTTCCCTCATGCTTAAATCACCTGATGAAACTTGTATATGAACTATTGATGCATAAGAGTCATTTGGAGTTGTAGATTCAATTATTTACTTATCTTATCAATGTTTTAAGAGCTCAAATAGAGTAGATGAACCAAAAATATAGGTATATCACAAATAGTATCTTATATTTCCATTTTGGTTATCCTTCTAACCCTTTTCATCCTAAAAATCATTAGTTTCGCAAGCATATCATAAGTGATACATCAGAGGAGCTAGCCTCATTAAAACTAGAGGTTTGGTCTAAGTTCAAGGTGTCCCACACCTCAGATCATTCCAATGTTAGTCCAGGTGTGAACAATTTTTAGATCAATCTACAAGCCTTAAATTAGGGTGTTATATGGGTTGTTAATAACTACACCTACCAAACTATCCACACTAATAGGTATGTTATTTGACCAAGCTATCGCAATAAACTCATGCATGGTTTCAATGCATAGGGTACTAGGCAAGACTAAATACATTATAGATACAAATCCTAGAAGAAGGTCAATGGCTATATGAAAGTCATTCCTTCATTTATAGAATTGCCTACATCATCTCCTACTACCCAGCCTATTGTAGTTTTAATGCATCCCCTGGGGCAATCTCCTTCCACCTCAGCATCCATAGAACAAGAAAAAGCATAAGATATACTATAGGCCTCCTCATGGATTCATAATTTATAAGAATAGGAAATACGTAGATAGGATTTAATAATCATTGAGTATTCAAAAATGGTTTCCATTTTAATAGACAAATGAATACATTTATAAAAATTAAAAGGAAAACTATGGTGGCAAAAGGGGGAAGTGTTGAACTAGAATAGAGAGAGGACATTTTTTCTCTAACAAAGAATAGAAAGCTCAACCCAGTGATCCAGATGAATATAGGGAGGATCTTATAGTTTTATAGATGCTACTAGAGGATTAATAAAATAAATTTTTAGGAGATATGACCAATCAAGACAAAAATTGTAACAAGAAAATATCATTCAAGCTCCTAGGGAAATTATAGATAATGTGGAGAATGTAGTTAAGAAGTTATATGACAAAATAAGGCTTGCAAAGTTTAAACCTCAACCTAAAATGGGAAATTTATCCCATTTTATAAATACATGGAACATAGGCTTAATTTTTTGAGACAAGCTACAAGGAACAGAGATTATACCCTTTTGAATTTTATAATTGTGTCAAAAGTTGCATGTGCACCAAAGTCATGTAGCCACCAAGAGAGATAACTAATGTGATTGGCATCAAGAGATGCAAACTTTAGTGTAGAAATTTTTTAGTAAATAAAGAAGATTCATCTCTATTTTGAAGGACATGAGAATTATAGGTGTAAACAATCCTCTCAGGTAGTTATTTATCAAGCCCATTTTTTAGGGTCTACTTAAAGCTGCAGCTGACAGTTTTTTATCTAAAATTGAAGGGATTGCCTATAACAATAATAAGGATATCATGTAACTAATATATTTTTCTAAGGGGAGGGTCACAAGAACTGACACCATGTATTTGGAAGTCAAGGCTATAATGGTTTTGAACAAAAATTTGATGGATAATATCCCATAGTTATTCAAGAGACATCTTCTTGATTTTGAGACCATCAATATCAATTTCCAAGTTAGTCACACCTTGTACTTAAAAATAGAGGTAGGAATCAATCATATATTAATACAACAACACCATTAACACCTTCATAAGGCACTCAGCCTCAAGTCCCAAGGTACATATTAATGCAAATTTAGACTGGGCCCCTTTATGTGCCACTCCCCACTTTTGCTATAGTGATAACATAGAGTAATTCAACTATTTTTGTGGCCACCACAACACATTTAATAACCCCAATTATTGTGATGGTTCCACTAGAACATTATTCACACTAATCATAGTTTTAGTTATCACTACATCACCCACTCAAGTTGTAACTCTAGTTATAACTTAACTCAAGCAACTATCATAAGTATGCAAGTTCCATCCTCAGGTGGTGCCACATCAAATCTATAGTTGTTTTGGGTATAGCTTCATTTCTAAATTATAACTTAAGTTTATTTTTAATAGGGTTATTTTTGTATTTGAGATTTCTTTGGATGGAAGACTATTTTTCACGATTGTATGGTATGCATGCACATCATGCATGAATTTTGACATTGTCTATTGTTAGATAATGTAATTTTAGACTTTACTTGAGAGATAAGGCATCCCCATCCCAAGCTTATATGTACTTGTATCCTCTATATTCCAAAAGGAAGAGAATTTTGGCTATTGAGATAAATTAAAAATACCACAAGTTATTCTATAATTTGTCTTGATGTGCAAATCATTTTTTTATCCAAACTTGTATCATTAAATAAGTTTCATTATTATGATATTTGTATTTTGGGTTGTGTATAGGTGTTCTTTTAATACCATTATTCATATTTTGGGATTGTTTATTTGGACACTTTGTGTATGATAATCATAATCTCCCTTTATAGATGTGCAATTGCAATCTTACAAAATCATCAATCTTTGTTTATATGCAGTAAATTTCACTATATATTGTTTTCTTGGACTCCTAGCTATGTTATATTATATATGTGATAATAGTAACTTGTAGTAAGCATTAGTTTCCTGAATACTTATCTAACCCCTAGTTCAAGATATAGTTTAGAAGGATTTCATCTTGTTTTGATTCACAAACATTATTTTCTTCCCTACCCTTATTTATTTTTAAGTTCCTTTGGAGCCTACCCACATTAGGCTCTATTCACCATCAATCCACCCATATCAAGTAGTTCTATACTCAAATCATATCCAAACCATCTGAGGTAAACAATTACTTCACTCACCATTATTCCACCATCAGGTTATTTACAAAACCCATTACCCTAAAACTCATGCCTTAGAATGAATATTTTTCACCAATCCTAAAACATTAGATCTACCTTATAAGGTGCCCTTGGTGTGCATAAACCCCACATCAACACCATTATCAACCATAACATTGTGTATATGCTAATGATCAAGATATGCTCTAATAAACAATGAGTGAAATTTTGAATCATCATCCATAATTTCATTGTCATCAAATGCAATAGAAGGTCTTTAAACCATAAGAGGTATGGTATGTGTAAGTGTGCCAATAATCTAATTTAATGAGTGACCATAATAATGTGGAGGAGGATGTGTATTTTATTCCATTTGCACTTCCAAATTTTTCTTAGAATGATCCTGTAAAGGATCATTAAACATCTTTTGGTTTTGATGGTCACCAGCTTGTGACCCTAAATCCTTTAAAGGATCATAAAAGGTAATTTTTTGATTATCCATAAGGTCTTAGATCTTATGTTTTAAGGTAAGCATCTAATTTTTTAAATGTATGACACCTTGGTTATAGTCACAATATGTATTAACATCATATCCTTTTGGTATATGTCTACTCATATCAATTTTTTTAGGAGGAGGGAGAGATATGAGATGACACTTAACAAGCTTCTTAAGTAATGAAGATGGAGACTTACGTAATTGTGTAAATTGTCTCTTAGGTGCATTGTATAAGATAATGTAATTAGGTTATTGTGACACTACATTAACCATTATGATTGCTTCTTTTTTTAGTTCTATAGGTTTAATCTTGTAGCTTGGTTTGATATGAAACTTGGTAATAGATATAGTTAGTGTGTTTGTTACATACTTAAGATTGTGTAATGAAATAATTTTCATTTCATGATCTCAAATAATATGACATAAGACATAAAAATATTTAAACTTCTTGAATACAATACACTCATATAATGATGCAAGCAAACTTTGTTTAAAAATGTCTTAAAGCTCTTTATCTGCCATTGAATTTGTAATTTTGGCAAACATTTTTTTACCTCAAAACATATTCATTAATAGGCTCACTAATTCCTTGTTTGATCTTAGCAATTTGTGTATGTGACATCTTTTTAGTGATGTTAATAGAGAAATGTGCTAGAAATTGATCCATTAAAGGTTTGAATGCTTTCACTAATTGAATTGGTAAATCATATAACCATTTTAAATCATAGTCTTTTAGGCTCCTTGGAAATAATTTGGTCAAAAAATTATCATTTGAATCATAATCAAGGCATGTTGCATAGAAATATTGAATATGTTATTTAAGATCACCCTTAGCATCATATAATGTGAACTTGGGTGAAAAAAAACTAGTTGGAAAAAGGTGCAAATATATCTTAGGTGAAAAAGGATTATGTAATAGATATTGTGAATCAATAGCATGAGTTGACTTCAAATCATTTTGTTTGATGTTAGTACCCTTAGCTTCCAAAGCTAGAATAATTTGGAAAAGAGTTTGCACAATAGACCCATTCATATTTAGACTTGAGATTTGAGAAGTCACCAAAGGGGATGAAAAAACCACTTTTGTTGATGTAGGAATTAAAACCAAAAATTGAGTTGAAGTATTAATTACTCTCATGGATGATGTAGCAATAGTTATTTGATCTTCAGGGAATAATGATTTGAAAACATATCCTGTGCCCCCACTAGATGTAGTATGCAATGTTGTACTTGAGGGGAGGGAGATTGAAATGGATATATGATATGAATATCTAGTAGACCCAATATTGTCTCAATAGACAACAATGGTTGTTCACTAACACCTTTTACCTTTTTAGATTCTGAAATAATATTAATGATATTATGGAGATGTTTAGGATTTTCAGGAATGCACTCTCAAAATAATGAAATAAATTTAAATTACTCTTGATTTACTTATTTATGATCATTATTTTCATGTGTTTCATTATCCTCATGATAAAATTCATCTTCTATAAGTTTTTTTCATTATTTTGATCATTATCATTATTGGCTCTCTCATTATTAGTAAAACTTGACCCGGTATTATCTTGAGACATTTTAGGTGGCCTAGTGGTAACTCAATATGTTCAATAGGGACACCATCTAATATAGGACTATGCCTAGGTTGCATACAAATGATATAACAAATTTGAATAAATAAAATAATCAAAAACCTTAAAAGGTTGAAAACCCTAGAGCAAACTAGGATTTGCATGATAAGACTAAGAGGTTGAGTTCACCAAATGTTTAACCCTTTTAATATTTTGTTTGGATAGATAAGGGTTAAATGTGTTAGAATATATTTTAGTCAAATGAATGAATAAAATTATTCTAAAGTAGGCCAATTGAACTAATTCAGATAACACAATATGCTGAATTTAAGAATTCACCAAATATAGAAAATACAATGTTAATTAATATTCTAATAATTATAACATAAAAGAGATAATACCTAGATAGTTTTCAGATGTGCAGGTGGATATAATATTTATAGGCATGTAAATAGGCAAATTGATGATCAAGATCCCATCGTCAAATTGTTTAAACATTATTTCTGGAGGCCTAGACATTATCATCAACTTGTGGACACTAGCATCTATGCTTTTATCTGTAGCTTGATGCTTCTATATGGTATGAAATATTTAATGTATTTAGAAGCAACCACTTGGGCCTGGTATGGTTTTCTATCACCTTTAAATTATATAATTTGGATCATGTGCATATGCTCTATATGATTGTATGTATCTCAAATCCTAATTTTTCACCTTAGGTCATGTCACCTTACCAAAAATTGGATAATAGGCTCATGAAATTGAGTTGACCTCAAAGACCCCTTTGTCAATGAGTACTACCTATATATCCAACAATCTAAGAGGGCCTTGGACATGTGTATTTCTCCCATAAGTATGGGATTTTGTGTCCACAAGGGTGTAATATGATATATGCAAGGACATGTAGTGATCTAGCTTGTAACTTGATAAATACTACTCATGGGTTGTTATTTGAATGCTTCAGACCTATATTATAACTGATCATATCACCAATATAAAAATAGGGAAGAATAAGGTAGTATAAATCAATTGTGAAATTGATTGAATGAGCTTGAATAGGTGTTTACTTGGTATTTGTTAGATAGATAATGAGTAAAGTTTTAATTATATTTATACCACACCTTTTGAAAATATCTCATAAAAGGGTTAAATAAGAAAAATAGGCTAACCCATATATTTCAAAATATTTTTAATTTAGATGAATTTTATGGTACATAAACTAGATAATGAATCTAAACACTATCCTCAATGTTAATGTCCCTATATGGATGGTAGTGCTCAATAGGATAAAAAACTATTGAAGGTCTATAACTGATAGTGAAGGATATAAATCATATTTAAAGATTTTTTTAGTGTATAGGTGATATAGGTCATCAAAATGATAGGTTCATTCATAATATAAGTAGTTAGGCATAATAAGATGGTGAATGTGAGACTTTAGACAATAGGAAGGTTTAGAACTAAAGGGTAGAACCCTAATTAGTATTTTTCAAGTATACAAGGCTAAGATATTATATTTAATCAGATTTTAGTATCTATAAAACTATGATTTGAGGAATGTTAATGTTTTATGTGCTTTAGGAGCTTTACAAGATAATACCCTAGCAAATAAAGTTGTTTGAAAGGAATGAAAATATTCATATCTACACTAAAATATGGTCAATAATAAAAATTTGCCTAATTTAGCATGTGTAATAAATATAAGAAGTACAAATCAACTAAGGGGCAAAGAGATCCTATCTTATTTAATGTTCTATTCTAGATTTTGGTAGTGATTAGAAGTCATCACAGGGTTGTGATAGAGATCTAAATTTTATTTGTTCTATGTTTTGACTATTTTTTACCTTCAAATAGCTGCATCGATCTTGGACAAAAATGTCAACACTTATATTCATATCCAATGTCAGTGTCCAGTGAGAAATATACATAAGAATGACCTAGAATTTGGACTAGACCTATGTTGTCCACTATGTAATAATTTTGTGTCTCAACTTATGCTTATTTGTGTGCCAGATCTAGATAATAATCAAAAACCTACTTATTTAGTTTTATACCTCTTGAAACCTAGTCAAAAGGGGTTAATAACATGAGTCAAGCTATCCCTAGTAACCCTGTTATTGTTAAGTGTTGCCTACATAGCCATTCCTCCTAAGAGGGCCTCAAACTTGCATGTAGTTCTCCCTCTTATTCATGTGTGTGGAATTTTAATAGTATGACTATATGTTATTTCTCTTAGTAACCCTTAGTACAAGTGATGCAATAGTATATTTGACCTTTTAAATGCTTCATATATTTAAAATAGTGTTGTAGTGCAATTTGATAACTTAAAATAGATAATACTTTCTTATGACATGGTTTCCTTATCCAATTAGAAAGTGTATTATTATAGAAACCTTTTAAATTTAAATTAATACCTAGTGATGCATGAAAATATGATCATATAATAGGAAAAGAGGGCTAATAAAATGGTCATAATGTGAAAGATAAATCAAAAGATAAAAAGTAAGACTAGACAGTTATATTGAGCTTAGACACTAACATTGATGCTAGTGTCCAAGATGGATGCAAGTGTCCATGGGATTAAAAAGTAAAAAAAACACATGTAAGGGTCTCTTGTATACACTAGATTAGGATAAACAAACATAGCACATAGGCCTAAGGGGTAGGTAAATCAAGTGAAATAAGATAGAACTAAAGAGGTCCATGAGAGACCATGTCATTAGATGTCTAATTCCTAGTAAAGAGATATATACATATAATAAGACTAGTAATATGTGTATGTTTTAACCGTTTAGGGTTTTACTATGTAAATCTTGAGTTGGATTAAATGGCTGATCTTGTTGCTAATCTAGAATAAAATTAGAAATTATTGATTCAATGGAACTTTCCAAAAATAGAAAGTGTAAGGAGAAAAGGGACTTATCTAGAGATACATAGAGTTTTTCATTGATTTGGGTACTGAAAATGGCTGAGTAGACCCAAAGGAATATTTTGTCTTTTCATTGTTTATCAAGATCTATCTCTAGAAACTAGTGTTCCTCTAAGGATAGTAGTGCCATGTGGTCCTAGTGTCCAATTCTAGCACTAATATCCTTTATATAGTGATTATACCTAACTTATAGAGAAGTAATGAGAGATTTTAGGGGTCTTATAGGTGATTCTATGCTTCACGGGGGCTCGTCTATGTCACTATTTTGGATGAAACTTCTCCAAAACCTAATGAATACCTACACACATGAAATAATGAATGAATCAAATGCAAAAAAGAAAGGAAAAACTAGGTTGTGGGATGCTACAATCACATTTAGTAGAACCCCTATTATCTTGGCCATTGCATACATTAACCCCAATGTTAGGGGTCTCATATCGCATGTAGTTATCCCTTAGGGAATGTGCACCATCGAATTGCATGGTATGCTATAATGAATTTTACTTAGCCCCTTCTTTGATCAAGCATGCAAATGTCTAGGTGTGAAATATGAGTAGTATCTAGAGTATTTGAGTTGTATTATTAGTTGATTTCATGTAAATAAGTGCCAAAATAACAAGTGCTAGATGTAAAATGCCTTGTGAGTCGCTTTATATAGGAGGATGTTTGTTCTAAATATAATTCCTTATTCATTGGCCAACAAGTCATGTAAAAGATATTAAAAATAAGAAAAGGCTCACAAAGGGGTTAGGAATCAAATAAGGGTGAAAGGGCCCATCAAACATTAAAGCCACAAGTGAACACTAGCACCATGTGGCACTACTATCTTGAAAGTGGGGCTATGTCCTAAGGCTCAGAACAGAGCAAAAATTAGGGAAGATAGGCTAGGGACCCCTAAGACTAGGAAAAGGTGACTTATGATTTATGGGAGTGTCATAAATAGGGAAAATAAGACATAAGAAAGATTGAAAGACTCAAAATGACCATGCAAACAAGGACTATAACCATCACTAAGACCCTCATGTGAAAGAGTAACAAAATACATAGTAGTTATAGTTGCTTAACCAAATAAGGGTGTTTACATTTGCCCCCTTTTGTTCACGTAATGTAATGAAATAAAAGTACTAGAGTAAAATAAAATAGGAATGTATACCTATGTTTACATGTGTGATTGTAATCTAGATTTATCCCACTTAGTGGCAAAATAAGTGGATAATAAATGGAGTGTAACATGTGAAGGGGAGAAATATGGTGTGAATTCCCCTTGTACTAAAATTGAGTATGTAAACTAAATGTATGGAGAAATAAGGCTTGCTTACCCCCACTTTGAATTTCAGTATGTAAACTAAATGTGTGGATAAATAAGGATCACTTGCCCCTACTCTAAATCTGAGTATGTAAACTGAATGTGTGGAGAAACAAGGCTCACTTTCCCCCATTATAAATTTGGGTATGTAAACTGAATGTGTGGAGAAACAAGTGTCACTTGCCCTAATTCTAAATTTGAGTATGTTAACTGAATGTGTTGAGAAACAAGGATAACATTCCCCCACCTTGAATTTGAGTATGTGAACTGGGTTTGGTGTAATGTTATGGATCAACCACTATAGACAACCCTATGACCCAAACTGGTGAAAACCTAGTGACAATATAAATGATAATATTGGTGATGATATTGAGTGTAACCTGATAAATCTAAAAATGGGGACCAAGAACTACAATCTACATCCTACTCCCTAATCTTGATATCTACGTAATGTAGTTATGTATCTAAATATTTGAATGAACTGGTATACCTAAGTCAAATTTGTATATCTATGTAGATTGTACATCTAAATACCTATGTAAACCTGTGTAGACATGTGTGTCTATATATCTAAAAACCTATGAAAATTTAGGTAAACATGTGTATACCTATGCATCTATATATCTAAAAATATATGAATTTGAATGCCTATATAAATTGTATAGACCATGTGTCTGTATATCTAAAAATATGCTAATTTGATTGCTTGTGTAAACTTGTGTAGACCTGTGTGTTTATATATCTAAAAATATATGAATCTAAATACCTATGTAGACCTGTGTGTTTGTATATATGAATGTCTATGAATCTAAATGCCCCTATAAACTTGTGTAGACCCACGTGTTTGTATATCTGAATGTTTATGAATATGAATGCCTATGTAAACCTATATAGACCCATGTGTCTATATATTTGAATGTAATTTTGTATGTTTGAAGCAATTTATGCATATTCCCTGCTTTTGGTGAGAGAGTCAAGACTGTGGTGAGGATATATGACCAAAAGTGGTAATGACTTATTGTAATAGTGTTAATTAGCAATTATAATGATTTATTAGGTTAAAATAATGTATTTATTATGTTGGAGTTCATAATTTAATGTGTAATTGGATAGTTATTTGGTCTATTATATTGTTAAATATAGTGAGATTTTTTTTGTCATTTTATGGATTTTATAATGATGAGTGGATTGGATTGACAAATATGGGGCATTAGATATCGATGTCAAGTCCCATGTGTAAAAAATTGTTCATAAATTAGAGCTACGATTCTTGAGATATGGCAATCGCAAGAGATTTGTATTAGTAAACAAAATTGGCACACAGGGGTAACCTTAATAAGGTGGCATTGGGTAAGTTATGACTTAAATATGTCATTTTGATTCATTTTGCAATTCATTTGTATTATTTTAGTTAAAAGCATTTTGTGTCTGAGTGAGAGAAATATACTAAGGAGATAAGGAGCTCATTTGTCGTGTTATGAGGAGGTTGAGGTGTCGATTTAGGCTAAAGAGGAGGTTTTCCTAGTAAAGGACTCAGACTTTTTCTTATTTTATATCATTTTTATTATCTTGTTTACTATTTTTACTAAAAAAGATGAGTTTAGGGTTTTTTTCATAGACTAGCATTAGTGTCCCATTCAAGGCGCTATTGTATAAGTCTGACACTAGTGTCTAAGGTGTGGTGTTAATGTCTTATGTGCAACACTAGTGTCTAGCAGTCCCAAGATGTGATGATTAATATTTTTTAATGGTTTTTTATGCAAGTTATTATTTATTAGGTTTAGTTTTATTTTTTTGATGCCTGATTTGGTTTTAATTTTGTAATTTGATGTCCTCATGAGAGAGTTTTGCACATGGAAGATGATGGATACTTTAAGGGGTTTACTATTGGTTGATGCAAAGATTAAGGTGCTCTAGAGAATAGTCCTAATATATGTTATTTTCCATGAGCCTATACCTTGGAATAAGCATATGATTACCACATTATGTGAGAGGTAGGACACAAACACATATACATTCTAGCTACCTATGTGTGAGATGATTGTTATAGTAAAGGATGTGTATTAGATTTTATGGCTGTCAACTCTAGGCAATGAGCCATATTATAGGAGACCACTAGTGCTTAGGCCATATATTGGGTGTCTAGGTATTTCTCTACCATGGAAGTGGGGACTCATTGTTCAAGGAATCAGAGTGATTTATTGTTGACCATGATTATGATGGCTAATTTTTTATGACTAAGAAAATGTACAAATATGTTGTTATCTTCATTTATTATTGTAGATGAGAGTGGTGTATCAATTTTTTATAGGATTCACAACATAGTGTAGGACATCAAGGAGTATAAAACCATGTAGTCTTGAAGTTATACCATACTGGCTCATCTATATAGGAATTTATATCACTTTACATAGGAGATGTGTGGTGGAGGTATCAGTGCATCGACACTATTACACTACTAGGCATATAAGTAGATAGTTTTGAGTAAGCCTATAGCATGTACATAGGATGGATGGGCTGATCTATAAGTGTTTACAGAGAGATAGATCGAGATATGTCATTTGTCAAGGAGGATCACTACATAGTGTCAGCATTTATTAGATAGTTTGACCCCAAAGTATATCATTTGGAGACCCTATAGGGGCTACACAGGGTGGCTTGAGGACAGTGCATAGATGAGGTAGATTCATGTTAGTTATTAGATACATGATTGGTGGGACAATGTATACAGGTGATTTTAGTATGAGAGGGTCACCTAATAGTTTGGTGTTGTATAAGATGTGCCCCTAGCACCTGTGATATGGTTGAGGAGTTCTTGGGCTCTTAGGAGGCCAGTTAATATGCTAAGGCCATCTATTACTGATCTATCTCCCATTCCATTCGTATATCATGATCCTAACATTGAGGTATCAGATATAGACAATGTGGGAGTGACTAAAGCCTACTCAACCTGATGGAGTGACCATAAATGGGCACCTCTATTTCTAAGAGGTGATATGATTATGGATGAGGTATTATATATATATATATATATATATATATATATATATATATATATATATATATATATATATATATATATATCCCTTGAGGGTTGTTAATGGTAAGTTAAATAGCATGTTTATATGTTCTATGTAAAAATGATTATGTGTTGATATGATAGGATTCTTATGAACTATGTAGATACTTGCAAGTTCAAGATATGATGAGTACTGGGAGGTTACTATTGAGTTGGCATTGCATGAGTTAACATATCATATCCCTAATGATGATATGGAGGATGGATTGGTGGTGAGGGACACCAATTTTATTGGGGTGCATGCCTATTTATTTGATTAGGCTATAATAGTGACTATGGAATTCAAGCATGTGGTGGTAGATAGTGATGAGACACATACTAAGTTATAGAGGCATACCATGCCTGTACCTAATGCTCTAGGTGGGGCTAGTAGTTGGATAGTTGATAATTACATATGACTTCAACAAGAGCATGCTAAGTGTATGGATGAGATGTGAATGTATCAAGAGAGAGAAAGAGAGTAAGCAAAGCTATAGATCAAGGTCACATAGAGATAGCAGGGCCTCTAGTTCTAGTTTTGATGCATTTGAGAGTGAGAGTGAGGGAGCTAGTCCCAGTAGTCATGTTTGCATTATTGAGTGATGCACCATATTTATATTGAAATGATGTTCTAAGTTATTTATATAGATGGTTGTTGTTTAATTTGGCATTGGTTATATTGTATACAATGTTATGTGTTTAATTAGTTTGATTGTTTGAAATGTTGATGTT